>OZ010712.1:22666469-22757824 GCA_963932345.1 Ophion ventricosus
CATTATTCATTGATAATGTCCATTGTCGATTAATCATTTCCATTAGTTATTAATTATTTCTATTATCCAGTAATAATTCCCATTATTCATAGAAAAAATCAATTAGCCATTAATAATTTGCATTAATAATTAATAATTGCAATCATTCGTTAATAATTTACAATATCCATTAATAATGTCCACCGTCCATGAATCATTTACGTCATTCATTGATATTTTCCATTACCCACTAATAATTTTCATTATCCATTATCATTTCGTGCGAATTGCGTAATAGATCTATTACCATCCAGTTCCATATGAATTTAAACGACGAATTATGGAATCTTAATGATCTAATACTAAATCCGATTTCCATATGGATTTAGCAGCGCATGATGGTAAATGGAAAAAATACTTTGTCAATTACTGATTATCAATTAGACAATGCATTTTTGTTTCCATCAAAACTTTCGCAATACCCGTCTGCGATGAAAACGATGTACAAAAAAATCGAGTTTGCTAACACAAACTTTTCTGTGCACTTTGTCGACTTGAATGACGCGCGGCACGTAGTTTGTTTGAAATCCGCCAAGAAGAGCAGCGCAACGCCACTTATATCCGTTGAATCGTTCTTTCAATTATTCGCTTGATAACGATCGCGAACACATTCATGTAGGACAATGACACGTTAGTTTCTTTCCCTCGGTACACACGCACATATATGGTTATATTTATATTCGTATCTGTACGGTCTATTGTAGAAATGATGATCTTTACGCGTGATAAACGACGCGTTAACTAACGCGTGATTCACGGCTAGCCTCCCATTGTATTTTAGTGTAGAGCGCGGGACCGTGTGTGTGCGTGCGTAACCTTTTTTTGCACTCCCCCACGGAAGCGTGCAACTCTGCGTTGTACTCCGTCATAAATTCAAATTGTTGGTGGCATATACGGTTTTTTTTTTGTTCACGCAGTACATAGAAGCGATAGATATGTATGGCGATACGTAATACGTGGATAGGATACTCTGGCTCAGTATAATTTCGTATATATTGGGAGAAGTAAAAAGTTCTGAGCGTTCTCCGCTAGATGTCTTTAGTGAGCCATATCTCACGATGTATACATCGCATCGGGTCATATTATACGGCGATTTAAAGGTAACATTACGCTTCAAAAAAAGTTCTTTGGCAGTTTTGTGTTTGGTGAAGCCAGTTGTGTGTTACAGCATTCCAAAATAGAGGTAAAAAAAGAGAAAATTCGATACATTCTTCAGTACCACTACGACCAAGATGAAAAGGCGGAGCAAGCGGCTAAAATTTTGTACTGTTTATGGACCCAATACAGTATCGAATGCAACAGCAAAGCGGTGGTTCCAACGATTCCGTTCTGGTAATATGAACGTCGAAGATGAGGCACGCTCTGGTAGGCCAATCGTCGAAAAAGTCGATAAAATCATGGAAATCGTCGAGTCGGACCGGCATGTGAGCACTTATTCCATTGCCCAGGGACTGAAGATTAGCCAGAAAACCGTTTGGAACCATTTGCATAAGGCTGGTCTCAAGAAGAAGCTCGATGTATGGGTGCCACACGAATTGACGCAAAAGAACTCTTTGGACCGAATTGATGCCTGCGATTCTTTGCTGAAACGTAACGAAATCGACCCATTTTTTGAAGCGGATGGTGACTGGCAATGAAAAATGGGTCACATACGAGAACAATAGCCAAAAAAGATCGTGGTCCAATCGCGATGAGCCGGCCCAAACGACCGCCAAGCCGAGATTAACGGCCAAGAAGGTTTTGCTGTGTGTTCGGTAGGATTGGAAGAGAATCATCCACTATGAGCTGCTCCCATCGGGCCAAACACTCAATTCGGGCCTCTACTGTCAATAACTGACCAGATTGAAGCAGGCGATCGACTAGAAGTGGCCAGAATTGGCCAATAGGAAGGGTGTTGTGTTCCATCAAGACAACGCCAGGCCGCGCACATCTTTAACGACACGCCAGAAGCTCTGAGAGCTCGGATGGGAGGTTCTATCGCATCAGCCGTATAGTCCAGACCTGGAACCAAGCGATTATCACGTTTTCAAGCATTTTCAAAATTTTCTCGATGGTACAAAACTGGCCTCAGGAGAGGCTTGTGAAAATGAGCTGGTCAAGTTTCTTACCAATAGGGACGAGGACTTCTTCAATCGCGGAATTATGAAATTGCCTTCAAAATATTTGATCTTAATCGGATAATCCTAACTATGTTAATTTCATCTTTGAAATAAAGCGAAAAAACGCTCAGAACTTTTTACTTCATCTAATATATATGAGAAACGGTGATTTTAAATACATTCGTTTTCGGGTACCTTCCTCGTAGTGGATTTAAAATCCGAAATCGTCAAAATCACTTTTCAAAAAATGCAAGCACCGATGAAAAAAAAATTGTTAAGACCAACTGAATGCGTGTATTTGATCCTTTTTTATTTTAATTAACGACAACTTTCGTAAAATCGGTGTTGTTTTTTAGATTCGATTCTACTACTCCAGCGATTTATTTGAAATGTATTTATTTATTTGAATCAAGATCTATTTAACACCATTGAGTAGTAACGAATTTATATACGTCTAATAATTTTGTTATTATTTACTTAAATAAATGTTTAGTCGTGTAGACTAAATGAGTCTATTTTTATATACATATTTTTTTGGTGAATTAACTAGAAAATTTATGAACGTACATTAGTCGATACGCTCTGTAGCCGAAATGCGGTCTAAGCGAGCATATCACCGTGTCTGCGAAATGTATCGGCACACCACGTATTTTGCACGCTGTCGATTGTTATCGGCAAAGTGATTCCGAAAGACGTGGGCATTACACATCTTGTGATACCCATGCAACAGGAACATCTTTTCGTATATACCGACACAATGATAATACAATATATTTTTTAGAACTTTTTACCATTGAGGATCGTTAGCAACACTGATAAATATGTATTGTATATGAAAAAATATGGTAAATTTGCTTTCGCAAATCAAAATATTGTGAACTCAAATACAATTTTTATTCGATTGAAATCTATACATATAAAACAGTTCCGTGACTGACTGACTGACATATAGAGAACGCACAGCCTAAACCGTTGAAGATAGAAACATGAAATTTGGAAGATATTTTCCTGGAATGCAATTTTCCTGAAAATCAGCTCCTAATAAGATGAAATAGGGTATAAAAGTTTGTATGGAAAATTGTATACCTTGCGTGTATCAACTTGAAACTTAGTATAAATATTCTTCAAAACAAATAATAAAACGCATATTTTAGGATTTTTCAAAACAAACCCCTAATTAGGGGTGCAACGGGGTGTTGAAATTAGTATGGGAAAATCGAATTCCCTGCTTTTATGTAAATGAAATTCGGGGGATACGTTCCTTAAAGGACGTAAAAGTGCACTAAGGGAGGATTAGCTCGCATGGTCGTATATGTGGGCTGTCGAGAGTATCACATGTCCAAAGCTTGAATGCGCTAGCCGAAAACCATAAATCATACAATATTGTCCACGGAAGTATATTGGAAAGCCATATAGTGACAATAAGACAACAATGATATTATATGGTGTTGATACTGGAGTTGAAGGTTGGCACTTTTATACTACTATTTTATTAATTACCAGCCCTTACGTCAATCAATCCGTCTATCACCGTGCCTGAAAAATAATACTCTACTTTATTTCTTACTTTTTTAACGCTTTATTTACCTCCTCTCTGGATCGAATTCTAAAGTCCAGGTGGACAAAGTCCTTAAAAGCGAGTAACAATATTTTTTATTCAAGACACATTTATTGCATGAAATAAAGATATTTTTCATTCAAATACTTCTCTTATACATGCAAATCAACAATGTATTTTCATCAAATACGTCCTTATTGAATTGTCTACGTCAAGGAATACTATGAACGAATTTACAATTGCCTCCCGTTGACATATATCGAACAAGGCTGACTTTACGATTTCATTTACGTCGCAAATTAGCGCGTATTACTTGGGAACAGGCGAGACAAGAATACCTCGAGGCGTAATAAAGAAAAGAAGCAAAAAAAAAGCAGTGCCCCCGTTCCAAGCGTCACACACCCACCCACTCTTCTGAGACTCTTTCCACTAAATGAATTTTTATTCGGCCATTAGCATAAATATTATTTAAGCGGTAAATAGGGCATTCAGATGCAAAGCGGAGTATTTACGACGGGGCTGCGTTAATGCCTGATGCCTATAGGGCACACAGCCGCGGCTTTCGGAGCCCCATGTGCCGCCTCATCGTTCTATACGGCCGTTGTCGCCGCCGTCGTCGTCGTGGCCGACGTCGTTGGCGACGAGATAACAGGGTGACCCGAGCTTTAACAACCCGTGCACTAACACGCGGCCCCAGCGAATCATACGCCAAAGCACCTACTCTAAATTCGCCTACGACGTTTATGGTATTAACGGAGAAATATTATACGCTGCAGGAACGATCTCCATTCGAGAGTAACGAGAGCGTACCGTTTTGGAAAGTAATTCCCAAAACATTAATCGCACGCTTTTGGAAGTATCGCGCTTTGAGAAAATTTGCGAAAAGACGTGGGCACGAGTCGTTGATCCAATGAAAAAGTAAATCACGAAACTTGATCCTCGTATAAATTGGTTGATGATAAATTAGTCCATAGACAAAATGATTTACAATACGAGGACCAATATAGTATTTCTATGACGATTCATTATTTATCGATTATACGAGGATAATGATTGAACAACTGTTGAAAAACAGTCCTGGAAGGGGCACTGTGCCTACACGACGATTGGTCATGGAGATGTCGCTAGGCTTCTCAATGATAATGGAACCCTGAAAAATGAGAAATGGATAACGATATATGAATATAGATAGATTCGGCGAAGAATTATCCGTGTAAAGCTGGTTCCTTTCGAGTCCGTGAGCGGGACAAGTCTGATTCCCGTCAGAGAGAAAGCGCTATGCCGTGGCTCGGTAATCACGGGGTTGGCGTGTACAGCAGCAGTGGCAGCAGCATCAGCTAGTAGCATCACCATCATCACCGCGACGATCAGAACAATCTCTCGGTTGCCTGCTCTCGTCCTTGTTGTCGTCGTGACATGAGAGAGTCGTGGTGGCGCGCGAACGCTCATTACCCACATAGCTTCACGTCCCTCTGGCCTTGATTGATGTCCTACTTGGCCTGCAAAGTACTTGGGTGAACCTTGTTCACTTCAGGCTTGTTACTGTCTCACTCACTGCCCATTCTCTATCTCTATCCATCCCTAATCCTGACGTGCCTTACGTGCATCAACGATCTCTCATCAATGAAACGTTGTTGATCACTTCCAAATATTGCATTAACGATGAGTCAATGCCGACAGATCGTTTCTACGATAATGACGCTAGATGTAGTAAGAGCGTTTTCCTTCGGCAGTCCGATTGCTCGATTGTTCTGTACCCGTGCAGAAATGTGGCCGGGCATTCCCTACTTTGTGTCAAGCTCTGTCAGACTTGCCTCGTCTGATTCATCTGACCGGGTCCTTTTATGGAACAGGCTTACACTCTATATTTGGAGATTACAACGTCTCAAAAAAGATTGCGAGCAAGTATACGTTCACGTAACGTATGGCCGGCCAGAACATTGGCATCTCCTGAAATGTGGAACTGTGGAGCCCATCGGAACTGTGTAAAGCTGTTTTGTTTTTCACCCCATCGAAGATATTTATAATTGATTAGGATGAAACTAATACATTTTTTTGTAATTCTATTCACCATTATAAACATTTTTTTCATGAATAATAATCTACGAGAACAAAAATGCTTATCATAAATAATGAGATCACAACAAGTTTTTATTTAAACATAAAAAGTAACCAAATTATTTAATGAGACAAAAAAGTAATATAGGTGGTTCGTCGTTTTTAAAATTGAGATCGCCTTGTCGGGAAATATCAATGGTCTGGCCGGGAGGACATTACCTGAATGTATTTCGCCAATAATCTGCCAGGTGGCTTCAAGCGAGGCGGTTCCCGTAATCAAGGTACCCTTCATCCAACGATAAAACTTCGATCCGTTATTGTATCACGTACGATAACATCACGTACATTGTATACGTAGTGCTATGCTTACAACGTGCACTTTCGCTTATTATTTAGAGATACTTGTGCAATTAAGTATCAGTACGAACTGATACTATCTATTTTACTCGGGTATATCGCCGACAGTCGTTCCAGTACCTGATCATGACGTTATCCGTCCGCCGCTTTATTTCTCATGCAGAGCCCTACCAATACACCATCACCTTCCTCATCATTTTGACGGCGATTTTCCGATCTCTTTCCTTGTCAGTTCCCGCCAGTTCTCGATCAGTATCAAAAAAGGGAACAGCAGACCGTCAGTAAGACCTGTTGAATGGCGAATTTGATCCTTGCTGGAAGGCCTGATATTATCTAGGGAAGGCAGATAAGGCAGTACTTTTTCCCAACTCAAATTTCTACACGGGTATTTTCGCGACTGGCGTTATAGTCAAAATCTCGACTGTGAATCATTGTATCCATGATTATTATGACTTTTCATTTCGGATCGTGTTATTTGATTGTTTGCATGGCTTGATTTACACAAACGAGCGTTATTCCTTCCCAGCTCCAGTCGAGCACACCTGATAAGTTCCTAGATTGTTAAACGTGTATGAATAATTCATTGTCAATGACCTAACGATGAATCAGTCAATTGGATACTATTTCACACTCATCCTATCCATCTCTTTCTCTCGCTCTCGTCGCGCCTAAGATGCAGCTTGACATCTCAAAAAGTCACCTCAACCGACGCCCAAGTGGGATTCCATCCGTGTGGAAGCTTTACGTTTATATGTACGTCGGGAGATTTGTCGTTTGGCTGTTACGCGGTATTGGAGAGGGATGGAATATATGCATACGTTGGAGACGGTGAGGAGGTGGGTATTCTGGTTGGTGGCGGACGTCCCGACAAAAGGTGACGTATGGCATCGCGACGCTCTGACAGCACGTCGAGAAGAGAACCCAGGCGTATACTCATCCCGACAGACGTTTTCTCATTTTCTCTATTTACGTTGCGACGACGTGAGCGGATAATGTCGCTTCACCCCTTTTTCGCAATATTCGTGTGCGAAGCTTTCTATCTACGTTTACACAGGGATCGCGCGTACATACGCGAGCGTTGTATTAACTGTAGTTCGTGGAGGGAGGACAAGAACGAACACACGTTTGCACGAAATCTCGCGATCTCTACTAGGCTGTTTTGCTAAAGAGACCTTCGGTTTTGCGTCGTACGTGTAACGAGATGGTTCGGTGTCGGTAGAAAGCGAAGCTCTTATACGTAGCCCTAAAACCAACACGAGGCCTTCATCCCCCGAGTGTACGTCAGTGCACGTCGAGTCTCGTTTATTCGCCTCGGGAAGCTATGACGTGACAGCTACACCGTGTCCTCTTCGCGACTAACGTGCACGCTTACCCATACACACCCTTAATAATATTCGTAAGCTCGATACCCCTATGCTGCCGAGCTGCTGCTACTGCACTACGTTCTCAACCTCCCTCGTCTCCGCCGATAAAACCACAACGAAACGTGGGCCAAACGTATGGACGTCTCACCCACGCCGGAACTCTTAATCCATTTCTACGCAACCCCACTAAGTCTATGTTGATAATGTTCTTGCGTCTGCAATCGAGCTCAGCGGCTGGGCGTTGCGTATTGAGAGACTCGTGTCTCCGCAGAAGCTTGCACATCATCAAGGATCCGGTGGTCGAGGAACTATCTTCATCGTATGAGAAAAAATGTCCACGTTCTTCAGCCTAGTGATACGTTTCCTGCTCTGTTTCGGTAGGTATTTCGGAAAGAAGATCATTGAACGGACGGTTTCAACGAAATTTCGATTCATCCTAATCTTCTCTTCCAGTTTCGTGATTTACAATATTCTTTTTACCTTCGCCTAAAATAATCTAGATGGCTGATCGGAGAATGCAATTTGACCTTTCCACATGGACAGCAAAGCCGATGCGAGTGAGTCACGACTGACAGCAACTCAGTGTTTTGTCTTTGCTGAGGCTCTTCATTTCGTGCAGGCTCAGCGCAATTTACTCCATTGGTAGTGGCATCACCAGGCTTGGATTAAGGCACCATAATTGCGCTAATTCTGGACGAGGGCAGAACAAATTGACAAATCGATTGAGGGATTCGAACTTTTTTCAAAATGGATTTTATCCTGATACATATGTACCCATATATACCCATATCTATGGTACACCAGTCTATTAGAGAACACCATTATTTTCATTCACATTTATTTCTGCAGCTTTGATTGTTATTCCACGAGTTTATCTACGGTCATTCGTAGTTTATTCCAAAAGAGAGTGAATCGTTCATTTTTCATACTGTTTTGAATACGAGTCTATAGGTATCAGCTGATAACTAGTATGACGATAGTTAATAATTATGATTGTGTCGCGTGATAGTTATACGTGTCGCGATAACATTGACACAAGTAGCTAGGCATTTAGCAGGTCTCCTTGGATACTACATGCACTTGCACGTTTTCACTTTAAACACGTGCCTCCGCATATCGCAAGTCGTCGCAAATACAGTCTTGAGATATTCCGGTGGATTGTTATCCATCAGTAAATCGATTCTCTAATCGAGGCCTGAAGATGGAAGGAAATCCTTGGGTTTAACCGTAATTTGGGTAGCAACGCTTGTGGCAAGTAGAAATCAGTCCTTCAATATCCAACACTGACCACAATGAATCCGCAGAATCCAAGATATCCTTGTTTTTCCGAGACAGGATCTAATAAATCCCGAATGTCTAAGACCTCGTGGTGTCACTAATTATTTATATATTCCAATTTCCTTCGGCACACATTGAGAATAATAAAAGGGGAACTTTGTCGAACTACGTGGATAAAGAATACACTTTCCTTCCTCTCTTTCTCTCGTTCAATCGTTCTTTCGATGGCCATGCCACACGTGATCAACCTGTCAACGAACGTCCCGTCCGTTGGACGATGGAACCGACGTTATATACAAGGGAAAACACAGTGGCGTCAGCGTAAATGGCGATGGACACACCAAACAAGCCAGAAATCCTGAGGGTCTAGATGGTATACATGGTGAGTTCCAACGGGGTTAGAATGCGACGCTAACAATGTTACCTAATCCAACGAGATTGACAGTAATGCCCACACGATAGATTGACCTAGAGCGGAACGTAGAGCGGCCCATCACGTCTTTATTCGTAACAAGTTCATTCTCGTCACGAATTACATCTTCGATGATTGCCACTTTTGCAATTTATAAAAAAATATCCATTTTGAAGTATTTTCCCAATTCTACTTATCACACGAGCGGAACAGAGGCCCGTCGGAATAGTCATTAGCCTGGCAACACGGAAAGTCCCGATATGAACAAAAATGTATGCATGGGGACTGTATCGCGGTGAACGTAAAAATGCCGTAAACACTTGAAAAAAAAATTATTAATGAAAATGAGGTACATATACTGTGGTGCACGTAGACCGTGATAAGATTGAAAATGTCTGTGCCCCACTGGAACGTTTCCCAGCGACTAACACACTATACTCTTAAACATGATTGTCCTTAGGACATTCCAACATTTTTACAATACGTCCGGTTTTCTCTGCCGTTATGTCCCATACGTATATAAGATAGAGCGCGTTCATTTTTATCCAGTCACCAATCATCAGTTTCCATCGCTCAGCAGACCGAGTCCGAGAGTAAGTCAGTGCCAGCCATAATTTTCTGAATCGTATTATTGTAAATCTTGTGGTCCAGCGCCTTTATAGGATTTTGACCAAGGAGTTTTGTGCTTTTTTTTTCAAAAAAAGATTTCGTGATAATAGTAACCGATGAGTCTATGAGCTCTGGCCGATAATAGTAACCGATGAGCTATGTTGCTCTGGCCCGTTGTTGCCTGATTTATCGCATCCACAAAATTCTTTGTAGATCACAGAATCAGAAGATGAAAAGCTCTATAATATTGTTCATCTTGGCAGCGCTGGTCGTCGATATTTGTGCTATACCGGTATCGTTCCCAAACAATACTGAATCTTCAAGTTCGGCGAAACAAAGTCCGGACCTTCACCACGTGCACGTAAGTACGAATGAAACATTTATTGTGTTTGCGTTTGTTGGCACATCCGGTAACAAAATACCAAAATGGGTGGCGAAATAATGGAGGATCAAGGCAATGACTTTTTTCTCACTTTTATAGCGTCGTGATGTCTACAACCCGTTCACTGAACTCGAACTCAGAATAACAGCCCTCTCAATTCCTCGGATTAGGAGCGACTTCGGCTTCCACACTAAAGGAAGATTGGAATCAAAGGCGATCGAATTGACAACTGGTATCGATGTTGGGATAAACACTCATTAGAGGCACGATGGCGGTGGCGTAATCGACGCTCAGATTGGCGGGGTTCGCGGAGATAGGAGAGACGATCGATACCTTCCAAATCCATCAAATTCCGATCGACGATTCGACGTCTTTCTGTACTTATCTGTACGGCGAATGTCTATATCATTTGTGTCATTATGCTGCGCCATGTATCGACTGCCTCCGTTCAACGAAATTATCACAAATAAAAAGTATCTTTGGAACTATTGTTTCGTAGTTCATTGAACGTCGAATCATAGATTGTCGCCGGAATTAAAGGAATTTATCATAATATCTGAACGTCGGTAGACATTTTTATTTTACCGAGCGCTGTCCTATTTTGTGGATTGCAAGAACTCTTTACCCTTAATTACCGATTTCGTTATGGTAATCTCGAGAAATGATTCTCGTTCATTCTTGAAGTACATCCCCTGGCGGAGAGAGCGGAAAAGAATTGAGTAAGTGGGTAAGCGGATGGTGGTTGCGATAGATTGCACGGTACATTGAATCGAATGATGGATCCGCGACAACGTCCTACAGAATCAGTTGGATGGATAGGATCCATATTGACGAGGGAGGATGGTCCATCACTTCAGGCTTTTGATGCAAATAGTTTCCATCGTCAGTAGCTTATTTATCTGTGGTTGTATTGTAAGAGCCTTGGTGTTATCGAACGTATGTTTCGTGGCACATTCAAGCACTCGTATGCGAACCTTTACACGCATGTGTAGAATCACGGAATATTGGCCCCTTAACCGGTCTGCATAAGGTTGGGGTTAAAAAAATTGCTCGTTCTTCAATTTTTTTTTTATTGACAGTATTGCAATGGCGAGGTCGGAATTTTACACAGGATTAATACACTGTCCTGCCATATTTGGGCTTTTTTGTAATCAACAAATATTGATTAATAATGACGTTATTATTACTTGAACAAAATGCCTCCGTTGATGCATGGCCAATCAGTTCCGCTGGTTTTGGCAGCTAGGGTGATCTGAAAGGAAAAATAGAAAGTATACTTTTAGTATCATAAAAAAATTTCGTACAATCGAATGCTTTTTCGAAATTTTGATAATTCCGAAAACGGCAAGTTGTAAAAAAAATAGAGTTCGATTATCTACCAAAACAAGTACTTCAATCATTTGTTATTAACAGATGGATAAACATACAAAAAATCATCCTGTCATACGATAGAAAATATTATAAACTATGCTCTGTCCGAATTTGAAGTGAATCAAACGAATAGATTTTGAGATACGACTTACACCGTTTCATAAAACACAGTTTCGAGAGAAACGTAAAAGAAAAAAGAGTAGTCAGGGTATCAGGGTGGTTCACCATAGGGCAGTAGGGCGATTTGACCCCCCCCCCCCCCCCCCCTAAATATCGTCCTAACTCGGTCCATTATTAGAATGTTTACAAAATCGTTGTAGCAAATTAAAGTTTAGACACTAGGCTCTAAAGATATGACTTCAAAAGAAATCGCACTTCAAACATTTCAAGCTTATGCGACCCCTTAACAATTTTTGTGTACGTAGATGTATGTAATAAATGTTTGAAGTTTCCACGAGTTTTTCTACATCTTTTTCGAGAATAGGGATATTAAAATCTAAGCAATTTAGCACAGTTTTTGCGATTAACATGTCGCACAAACATTATCAACTGTGGTCGTTGACGACGAATCTGTCCCGCAATTTATGACTTTTTTGAAAATTGTGCTATATCCCCAATACAGAGAGAATTTTTACGAACTGACAACCTGGCTTTTTCGAAAGTCTACTAAGCTCCGACTTACTTTTCAGAGTAATTTTTAAATTAGCGTTTGCATGAATTTGAACTGTGATAAAAAGAACGATATCACATTAAATATAAAAAGTACCTCATTACGATATCGAAGAACCCTCTGTTCGAAGTCAGCACAAATTGAACTATATTTTGCAATGAAAAATCATGTGATAATGATGGTATAAAAATTCGTCCGCCGATATCATCCTTTCATATTGTTTTCCATCGATCATACCGTCAATAACGATACGGCCACACGCGACTGTGCGAGCATCATAATTTTTCGCATACTCCGTATATTTTTCAGAGGACAGGTAGAACTAGAGCGGAACCGTTGTCCGTTTGTTAAATGGGCAGGTAACTTCTTTATTTGTAGCAACTTTGATCTGGTCGCGAATCACATGTTTGATTATTACCTAAGAGCCATTTTTTAAACTAATGAGAAATTATCAATAATTGTATACTATTGAGAAGTATTTTTCCACGTAACTGATTACAAGCGCAAAAAGACTGCTCGTCGGAATGTTCCCCAGAATAGTAACACAAAAAGGCGTGATGTGAGCAATGATTTCCGCACACGGGCTCCATGACGATGAATATAACAACAAGACGTGTAATAGTATTAATAATGTAAACGTGATATGCATACTGTTGCGCACAACCAAGGCGATAAGTTCAAAATCGACTATGCACCACTGCAATGTTCCCCAGCGATATCTATATCTACGATACGTGCGGTTTTCTACGCCATTATTTCCGACCAATATATAAGGTGGATCATGTTCGGTCATAAGTCGAAAGATTTCGCACTCAGTGCTTCCGGACCTTAGATCAAGGGTAAGTCGGATCTGTGAATACTTTAGAAATAAGTTTTCTATAAAATTTGTAGTCTTGCGCACGATAAAAAATGATATCATTTTCGCTATCTTCGTCTTCGGAGCTTGTGTGAACATTTTTATTCGTATACTATGTATGTACGCGTAGCTTTATTTCTTCACTGAAGACATCGAGAAACATTGATGATTAGAAATCTTTGAAATTTTTTGTGCTCTTATTCAAACTTTTATCGCTTCAGATTAACGAACAATGGTCATTTTTTGGGCGAGCGTTCGTAACAAAACGAAAAATACTTCGACGTCACCTTGTCGTTGGGGAAAATGGGATATTAACCTGTAGAGTGCACACCTCAGACCTAAGTGAAGAACTGCATATGCGGTGGAATTGATTTACCCCAGCGGTTTTCTACGCGATATGACGTTCGAACTCTATACTTTGTCCGGAATAGTGTGAGACACTTTTTGTAGCTTGAATCCTAAACTTCAAGGCCGACCCATTCAACTTCGAAAAAAATTCATTAGTGGCCTAATAATCACGACAGAAGGGGGCGTGTGGCGTGAACTCTGGGTGTACTTTAAAGGTTAAAAAAAGCTACGACGAAATAAAAGGCTCCTCGCGCTTCGCGAGGCTCGATCGCTCGCTCGATTATTGACGAGTCAGTCGATTCCACTCTTCCATTGGTACATGATCAAGCACGTAACCCAAACGATACTCTTTACAGATCACAGAGCGAGAAAATGAAGAGAGCCGTAACAATAGTTATCTTAGCAGCGCTAATCGCGGCAATTTATGCCGTACCGGTATCGTCACCGGACAATACTGAATCTTCTAGTGCTGCGGAACAGAGTCCAGTCCATCATCACGTGCACGTAACTACTAATAAAATATTTATTGTTTTTGCGTTTGCTGGCACATTTGGTAACACAGTACCGAAACAAGTAGCGAAAGAATGAAGGATCGAGCTAATGATTTATTTCTCACTTCTATAGCGTCGTAGTGAGGATCCCAATTACGCGAAACTCTACGGCTCCCTGAAATTACTCGATTTGAAAGCGGCCGCGATAAAAATATACGGGTCTGGAGTTATGTCATCGGGAAAGACCGTAATGAGATCTGGTCTGAGTGGCTATGCGAACACAGGTTAGAAGCTACGATAGCGGTGGCATGGTTGATGCTAAGATTAGCGGGATTCGCGAAGATACGAGAGACGATCGATAACTTCCAAATCAAATCCGGATTGACAATCCGACGTTTTTCTTTACTGAACGACGAATGTCCATATTCTTTATTTCATCATGCTTCGCAATGTATCGAGTTCCTCCGTTCAACGAAATGTTTACAAATAAAAAGTATCCTTAAAGCTATTGTTTCGTAGTTCATTCAACGTCATATCATTGATTGTCACCGGATATAAAGAAATTTATCATAATATCTGAACGATGGTAGACATTTTTCTTTTACCAAGCGCTATCCTTTTTTGTGAACTGCAAGAACTCTTTCCCCTTAATTACCTATTTCGCCATGATAATCTCGAGAAATGATTCTCTGTCATTCTTGAAGTACATCCTCCAGCGGAGAGAGCGGGAAAGAATTGAGTAAGTGGGTAAGCGGATGGCGGTTTCGGTAGATCGCACGGTACATCGAATCGAATGATCGATCCGCGACAAAGTCCCACGGAAGTAGTTGGATGGATAAGACCCACATTGACGGGCGAGGATGGCCCATCACTTCAGGCTTTCGATGCGAATCGTTTCCATCGTCCGTCGCTTCTTTGTGTGCGGCTGTATTGTAAGAATCTCGGTATTATAGAACGTACATTTCGTGGCACGTCCGAGCGTACACAAACCTATGCACACATATGTAGAAACCCGGAATGTTGGCCCCTTTGCGGGTCTGCATAAGCTTGGAGCACCAAAAGCAGGTCGATTTTTAATATTTTTTTCTTTTGAGGATATTGGAATGGCGAGGTCGGGATTTTACACACAAATAACACACAGTTCAACCGAGTTTGGGTTTTTTTGTAATCGAAAAATATCTATAAGCAATGCAGCTATTATTATTCAATGCGCCGATGGTGCGCCGATTTATTATTCAGTGCGCTGATTTCGTGATAGCACTGAATTAACCATACTGATATTGTAAAGCCTTTCACAATAGTTAATAGTTATATCAGGGATACTAGATAGTCAAACAAGCCACCAAAATCACATGTTTAGATATACTTTTTACTTATAGTTGTGTTAACCATATTATGATTGCGGTGTCAATATAGTATAGGGAGTTTGACTATATCCTCTTCTACCATAGGTTTTTTTTTTGTAAATATCATGCACTTTTTTCTCAGTGCACGTTTGTACTATTTATATTGTTAATATTAACATTTGTCGAGTATAATTAGTTACAAAATAATTAGTTACAAAATCAAAAAAGTGACTATATGAACAAAATTATGGTAATCTTTACTTATAGCGAAGACGTAAATCATTTGTATATCGTGTCAATAAAGTAGAGATAGCAGTGGCACGCCATGATAGGTATAGATATATACGCGCATTCATTTATCGATTCTCAACATTTTTAATTTCGAAAGCTATTGCGATCCGCCAAAAATCCGTTTAAGCAGTGACATATATTATCAAAAAGAAGATTTGTACAAAATTTTACCTATAACGGAGGTAACAGCTATTCGGAAGTACAGCCAGAATTATTTCTGTCTGTTATACCAAATCTACAATTGGTATAATATAGGTACCCGATAGTATAGTGGGAACGTGCATAGTATAAGCAGAAGATCGGTAGGTAGGTTGTAGGTTCGATTCTATGTGTGGGCGAAATATTTTCTTCGAAAGAAATCATTTCAGGAGGACAGGGAATGGCGAATTATGATAAAAAAATCATTGAGGTAGAACTCTCAATTGAGTATTTTTTTATTTCTTTTTGGATGTATGAAATATTCTATACATTTAGTAGACGTATCATACAATATGGTATAAATCACTATAAACATCGTTGCAAATCACAAGCAACATTTTTATCAACGTATATTTATTTTAGACCTGTTCACTATTAGGATCTCGGGGAATTATTTTTTGATAGCCTAAAGAAATATCCTTTTTATGAAAACCTACTATATTATATAGCATTGAACAATCAACGTATGTTTGTAAGATTTTTGGTTGCGCTTAACATGTGTGCATAAGTTACACAACTGCTAAAATGTCAATAAGCAGTATTATGTTTTGGGCAGTAACCATAACTATAAAATATTGTTGTCCCCTCAGGGAAATATGAAATATGGTTAAACTATGGTTAAAAATACCATACGTTTCTCTCAGTGTAAAGTAATCTCAAATGAAGAATCAACAAATTTACTTTTTCTATAATATAATTTTTTCTATAATATAATATAATTTTCTATAATATAACTTTTATAAGACCGGATACTCTTCCGAAGTTTTGAAAATTATTAAAATGGCAAGATGCACAAAAAAAATTCGATTTTCGACAAATCAATTCATTGTTATTTACGAATGCATAATACTATTGAAAAATCATGCATCCACACGACAGGAAATGTTATAAAATATGCTCTGTCCTAATTCGAAGTGAAACGAACGAATAGATTCTGAGATACGATTGACAGCGTTTCATAAAAAATAGTCTCGAGAGAAACGCAAAAGAAAAAAAGGCGTCGTCAGATAGTCAGGGTGGTTCGCCGTAGCACAGTAGGGCGATCTGGCCTCTCATAAATATCATCCTAACTCGGGCAAATTTTTGGATTTTTCATAATCGTTGTAACAAATCAAATTTAAGAACCTAGGCTCTGAAACTATGACTTTTGAAAAATGTATTTCAAAAATGTCAATCTTATATGATTTCTTAACAGTTTTTGAGAACGTAGATGTATCTAATAAATGATCAACTTTGCAGTTTCCTTGAGTTTCTCTACAACTTTTTCGAAAAAAAGATATATTAAACCTAGGCAATTTAGCACCGTTTTGGATTAACTTGTTGCACAGACATTATTAACTGTGATCTATGACGACGAAATTCTTCTGGAAATCATGACTTTTTTAAAATGTGCCCTATATTCCCGACAGGGGAAGAATTTTATTGTAATTTTAAACCTGGCTTTTTCGGAAGGCTACCACGCCCCAACTCAATTTTCAGAGTAATTGTAAAATTTGCGTTTGCAGTTTGCGTTTGCAGTCAAATTTCCGTTTGACTCGTGATAAAAAAAGCAATGTTACATAAAATATAGAAATTAACTCATTACGGTATTGAATAACACTTCGTCCGAAGTTGGCACAAACTGAACTACGTTTTGCTATAAAAATCCGTCGAAAGATAACATCCTTTGACATTTTTTTTCCATCGATTATACCGTCAATGACGATACAGATCCACGCGGCTGTGCGATCATAATTTTTCGTATAAAATGCTCTGCGTATAATTTTCTGTAGAGAGCCATAACAGGAATGGAACCTATATCTGTTTAGTAATTGGGCAAGTAACTTCTTTATTCGCATCAAATTCGTTCTGGTCCCGATTCACATATTCAATTATTACCTAGGAACCATTTTTGCAGCAAGTGAGAAATCATCAATTCTTATCTGCAATTGAAAAGTATTTTTCCATGTGAGCGATTACACACGCAAAACGACTGCTTGTCGGAATGGCCCCCAGAATGGCAACACACAAAGGCGCGATATCACCAATGATTGCCGCGCGCGGTCTGCATGAAGATAAATATAAATATAACTCCAAGACGTGTAATAGAATTCATAATCAAAATTTGAAATGCATGCTGTTGTCCACAAAAAGATGATAAATTTACATTGCACCACTACATTGTTTCTCAGCGAGTGTTGTGCTCTTGAACGTCGTTATTCCCGGAATATAGTACTATTTCTGCAATACGTGGGGTTTCCTCTACGATTATTACCGATCCATATATAAGGTGGATGATTTTCAGTCAACAGTCAAATGATTCCACACTCAGTGCTAACGAAGTTTAGATCAAGGGTAAGTCAGATCTGTCAATACTTTTGAAATGGTTTTTCCATGAATCTTGTGGCCTTTAATATGATAAAAAAGTGGCAATCATTTTCGCAATCTTGGTCTTCGGGGCCTATGTGAACATTTTCATTCGTATACTATATATGTACGCGTGAAGTTTTACTCATTTTGCTTTTTATTCACTGATACCACCAAGAAACATTGATGATTTAAAATCGTTGAAATTTATTGTGCTCCTGCTAAAACGAAGTCATTCCTACATTCTATCACTTCAGATTAACGAACAATGGTCATTTTTTGGGGGAGCGTTCGCCCAAACAAAACAAAAAGTACTTCAACGTAACCTTGTTATTGGGGAAAATGGGATATTAACTAGTAGAGTACACACCTGGAACCCTAAGTGAAGAACTGCATACGAGGTGGGATTGATTCACCCCAGCGGTTTCTCACTCGGTATGACGTTCGAACTCTATACTTTATCCGGAATAGTATGAGATACGTTTTGCAGCTTGAATCCTAAAGTCTAAGGCCGACCCATTCAACTTCGAAAATCAATGAATACGTGGCCTAAGAATTACGACAGCAGGGGGAGTGTGGTGTGCACTCTGGATGTACTTTAAGGGTTAAAAAAAGCTACGACGAAATGAAAGGCTCATTTGCGAGGTTCGATCGCTCGCTCGATTATTGACGAGTCAATTGATTCCACTATTCCATTGTTGATCTGATCAAGCGCGCAAACGATACTCTTTGCAGATCACAGAGTAAGAAAATGAAGAGCTCCGTAACAGTGGTTATCTTGGCAGCGCTGTCCCAGGTGATTGGAGCCGTCCCGGTACTATTGTGGGCAACCGAGCTTGAACCTCCTAACGCTGCGGAACAGAGTCCCAACGTTCACCACGTGCAGGTATGTTTTCGAAAGTATCGATTGCAGTTACTCATTCGGTAACAAAGTGTCGAAACATCCTAAAGAATGAAAGCTCGCGGAATTGATATATTTTTCTCACTCTTACAGCGTCGTGCGAACGGCATGGAGTTGGAATTCAAATATCCAATAATCCAAGTTCCCTACTTCTCAACAGGCTTACATGGTCTAACAGGATGGAGAGGCAAAAGGGTGGAATTTGAAACAGCTGGCGAGACCACGATAAGCCTTGACGATTGGACGCCACCAGCATGGTGGCGAAATGGACCTTAAAAATGACAGCAGTCTCGAAGGCACAACAAACGATTGTTTCGAATCCAATTCTGATCAACGATCCAACGCCATTCTATGATTAACGCCGAGCGCCCGTATAATTTTTGTCATGATACTTTGCGATGTTCTCCCTCAGTTCAATGAGATGTTCATAAATAAAGAGTGTTCTTGCAACCATTGTTTTGTAGATCAATTACCGGGCGCATCGTTGATGGTCGTGTAATGTAAAGAGATTCACTGTAATATCTGAACGACAAGAGACAAAAAAGCCGACATTCTTCATGGACTGGAAAGGCAGATAGAGAGGAAGAGGAAGACGAATTCAGCGTATGTACCAAATGATGTTGCATACGTCTGACTTTTTAATGCAATTCTTACTTTGTCCAACTTACCTTATACTCATCCTCAACTTACCCCTCTATCGGGGCAGGCTGAGCAAATATGGCCTTAGTCATTTGAGAGCGATTATCTGTGAAACGATAAGGATAACAGGAACTTTGTCTGCAGACTTTTTTCCCAGATAAATTTCCTATTGATCAAAGTAGGTTTCATTTTTATACGGCAGACTGTTAAGGAATTGCAGGGCGATAATTCCAAACTTGCTCAACATGCCCCTCCCTACCCTACCTACTCCATATAGACAGTGTCGAAAAAAGAGACTGACGTTAAAATAAAAAGGGCACGAAAGGAACGGCGTGGGGTTGCTGAAATACATTATACCAATGTCAGATAAGGAAGGACACACACGGTACATCTCGAACCGGTACAGATGTGATGTTCTAGCTAATTACGCGTAGGTAGACACCATTCGACCTGTTTACATTTCGTCTTCCAGGCACTCGGGGTTATCGAATTCGAATTCGCCTGTTCATGTTATTCAGCTGAAGGCTTACACTGTACTAACCAAGAAGGAGCGTACCATGGAGACATACTGTATGACTACTCATACATTCTTTTCAACCCTGATTTCTGCTGTAACTCGCTCTTTTCTCTTATGTTTATTATTAGATTAGAGTTTCTTATCAAGAGACGCGGCAGTGTCTTGACGCCACGTACTAAAAAAGAAATTTCGATGTCACAGACGAACACGCCGCGTACTCTTTATACACTAACAATAAGTTGGCCTTTTATTGGTCGTTTTTCAACTTTAGATCGCCGCCACGCAAAAACGAGTCGACAAATCGAAAATCTGATGACATTTGACAAGTGTAATTTTTTCCTATCGTTTGGCCTAGGTTACTTTTCGATCCATCCATGAGCTCCAAATAAGCACAACGTAGTTACGTCACGCCGTGGCGCCTATATGAGCTCCATATGAGCACTAAAATTTCTTCACGCCATGACGCTCATATAAGCTCCATATGAACACAACATTTACGTTACCCTATGACACCAATATGAACCCCATATGCACTCCCTTATTGTTGGATATTCGTGAGTCGATTTTGCTAGTGCTGATGAATTCACTGCATGCATACTCGCGTGAGAAGAACTTTTTTTCAATTGGATGTGTTATTATGAATCGTCATGTGATGCAAATATTAGGTGTAGTAAAAAGAAATCCATTATTTTTGCAATAGATGGCTTTATTAATCTGTATCTCGCGTTGTATAAGTGCGATCGGATTACGCTAGATGTCGTTAGAAGGATAAAATTCCGTACTAAAATAAACATCTCAGACAGTTTTGTGATTGTTTGACTCAATATTTTTTGAGCGCGCGTCAAAGATTACCACCAGCAAAGTGAAAATACGCCATATTTTACAGTTTTTCTTCGATAAAGGCGAAAACGCAAGCCAGGCGGCTGAAAATGTGAATAGTGTTTATGGTCCTGATACTGTAACAGCCAATCACGCGCAATTTTGGTTTCGTCGATTCCGTTACCGTAATTTTGATGTCAAAGATGCACCACGCTCTGAAAGGCCAATTGTCGAAAATGTCGATAAAATAATGGAAATCGTCGAGTCCGACCGTCATGTAAGCACTGTGTCGATTGCCCAGGAGCTAAACATTGCACAAATAACCGTTTGGAACCACTTGAATAAGGCTGGATACAAAAAGAAGCTCGATGTATGGGTGCCACACGAGTTAACGCAAAAAAACGTCATGGACCGAATTTCCATCTGCGAATCGCTGCTGAATCGCAACAACATCGACTCATTTCTGAAGCGGATGGTGACTGGTGATGAAAAGTGGGTCACTTACAACAACGTCAAGCGAAAACAGTCGTGGTCGAATCGCGGTGAGCCGGCGCAAACGGTGGCCAAGCCAGGATTAACGGTCAGGAAGATTTTGCTGTGTGTTTGGTGGGATTGGCAAGGAATCATCTACTATGAGCTCCTCTCCTACGGCCAAACTCTTAATTCGGGCCTGTACTGTCAACAATTGGACCGTCTGAAGCAATCGCCTAGAAGCGGCCAGCTTTGGCCAATAGGAGAGGAATTGTGTTCCATCAGGACAACGCCAGGCCACACACATCGATAGTGACTCGCCAGAAGCTCCGGGAGCTTGGTTGGGAGGTTCTTATGCCTCCACCTTATAGTCTGGATCTGGCACCAAGTGATTACCACCTGTTCCTGTCTATGGCGAATGATTTTGCTGGTGAAAAATTCGCCTCAAGAGCAGCTTGTGAAAATCGACTGTCCCAGTTTTTTGCCAATAGGGACGAGAGTTTCTATGAGCAAGACATAATGAAATTACCTTCAAAGTGGCAACAAGTTATCGATCAAAACGGTGCATATTTGACCTAACTCGGATCATTCTAACTATGCTAAATAAAGCCTTCAATTTCATGCAAAAATAATAGATATCTTTTTACTACACCTTATTATGACTTGAAGGTGAGCACTCAGAAGCGACACATAGCTGTGTTAATTTCTATGCATCATAGATAATGCCCATATGATGCCAATATGAGCTAAATGTGTTTATCTGGGTATATCGTACTTACTACCGCCGTCGTATAGCGCACATATGAAGTATTACTGAAAACCATGCATATCGCCGTCATATTGCGCTCATCGAATGTATCACTGAGAAACATGCATATCGCCGTAATACAATGTATCACTGAGAAACATGCATTTTGCCAGCATATTGCGCTTATGGGGTGTATCACTGAGAAATATGCATATCGCCCTCATATTGCTTGCATGGCATGTCTACTACCAGTGCTAACCCAGTGAATACACCAAAAAAAATCATGGGATGACTACCATATGACGTTAATCTGCAAATATTCATTGCAGAATTCAAATTTGCCCTCTTACAAGTTCATCTTGTAGTCAATGGATGATGCATTTCGAAACGACAAATTTAAGTCACGATGTATCTCAAATCCATGATACTGAATGAGCTCATACAATGTCTTCACCAACGTAAACGAAATTGCGTTCATGTTAAGTACAATTCATGAGAACAATTGATGTTACCATAGTGAATACACACCAAAATGTCTACACATGACTTCAATATGACGTAAAATTTGCGGATATTAATTGCGGACACTTGAGCACAGCGATATGAGTTCGACGTGCTTTAAACGCACGATGCATTTGTAAACGACATATTAAGATCAAAATGTTTTGTAAATGCATGATACTAAATGAGCCCATGGCTTTGCATCAAAACATGTAGTCAATATGCTGTAAAATTTGCTTCATCAATAGTATGCACGCCGTGATAATCATGACTGTCTAGCTGGGAAGCGTTTAAAGTTTCGACACGTAAAAAACCAATGATTAAAGTTACTTACGGGTTAGTCAGCGACACCAGGCCCATATAATAAGCCTTCAGCTTTTTCATGACGTTGATTTTCTTCCCTTCATTCATCTCTTCTTGTTTTTCGGGCCGCTTTTATCTCTGAAAGACTCCGTCTCTCCTGCCGCTGCATTCGCCTCTGATCGCTGTTACCGGCCTAATTGTTGGCATATATTCCAATTTGTAATTCCAACGCATGCACGACTTTTAGAATAGATGCATAGCCATCGTTAAATATACCGGTTGCCAAATAAGCTGTAATCTCTACGATTTTTAAACCAGAATGCAGGTGTTTCGGTGTAAGACGCCAAACGGTAGAATGAAAAACTTTCATTCGCATTTTTCGTGTGGCCGCCCAAATACCTCTCCAATAAATCATTTTTCGATAAGGCTTCATAAATTGGCAGAATGTGCTGTTGCAAGTCGAAATGCAGTTGTGCAGGATCCTGTAATAGCCCTGGATTGGCTCCTTTGATGGGCTGTAACGGTTGACGCTTTTCGAATTTCGCTTCGAAACTTTGGGAAATATTCTACATAAATAGTTCTATCTTTAAAAAATAAATCAAAGTTTTGATCGTTGTAAATGTATATCCCACCTCATGTTAATTAATATATGTTGTGTAATTCTTTGATTATACGTGGTTTTTTTTGCATATCATTTTCATCGTCAGTTGCGGCTCCATCCACGATTCTTTTGTGAGAATCTTGATGTTATCAAAATCTAACGTTTGTTCCGTGCCACGTACAAGCACTCGTACGAGAACTTATAAACGCATGTATAGAAACACGGAACGTTTCTCCAGAGTCGTTTCGCGGGATCTTCCTATCGATCCTTAACAATTTTTGCGATCGTAGATGTATCGAATAAGTGTTCGACTTCCGAGTTCTCATGAAATTATCTAGATCGTTCGCAAAAAATGGAATATTTAAAACCTGGGATATTCCGCCGAGTTTTCGCGGTTAATATGCTTCGTATACATTACTAACTGACGTCATTGACGATGAATATTTAGGGCAATTCCTAATTATTGACTGTGCCAAATTGACTACATCTTGATACTCTGTTTCTTCGCGAAAATGATGTAGTGAATGTTACGGAAAACGTGGAAGTTGAGCTTCTATTGAATGCAATCTGCGTCTGAGAGAAAAGAAATTCCCTATTCGTCAACGTTTATCAGCAAAACGGACGACGCTGCCTGAGCGAGTAAAATCTTAAATAAATCAATCAAGGTTGTGCGCTGTATCATAGAGATATCCCTCGTCGGGTCAATTTCAAGAAAAAGCTGGATAACGGAAGAATAGTCAATAGAAGAATGGGAAAACAATGAATCCGCGGCGGTTGAATCATGAGAACGGTTTCGATTTTCTTTTGTTTTCCACCTCGCGATATGTACAGATGTGTTCGAGAGTAAAGAAAGCCAGCAACGCTGGCGGCGCGTCTCGTCCACACACATGGAAAACCCCACTGACTGATAAAAAAAATTAGCGCGTGCAACTCAGTGTACGCGATAGCAGTGAAACTTCTTTGGCGTCCTTTGTACGCCTACATTTATAATAAATAAAAACTACTAATGTTGTATAACTTGTGGTGGGGGATAGGGAGAGAAGAGATAGAGAGCGAGAGAGAGTGTGTGTATATATTAAGAGGCATATAGGATTGAAAGGATTTGTACTGTAAGAATAAAGAAATCTCAGGCAAAATGACAATCGATGTATTTTGTCACATTTGATAGTTTCGTAATGCATTTTATAAAAATATAAGAGGACTGAATGCAATAGTAATTTAATAATATTCAGTTTTTTTCCCCGATTTCCACAAGATCAGCAGGTGGTGCGTTAACATGTAAAGCAGATAATACAGACCTATGATTTGATTTTTTTAAATTGGGTTATTGCGTTGACTAATTAGTGACGCGCATGGATGGATTAACGAGATTCCCTCGGTCCCTTTGGCTTAGTGCGTTGACCAGCTATCGTCACTGCTACGGGGCCTCTTAAATGTAGATGACACTTTTAAGGCAATAGTCTCGCCATAGCCACAGTCAAATATCCTTAAATCTAGGTTGTACAACTTATCGGGATATAAAAACTTATAAAGTAATAACGAAAAAGCCTAATATATATATATATATATATGTATATATATATATATATGTGTGTGTGTGTAATAGGAATATGAAAAATCTGCTGCGTCTCTAGATACATTTTCTACCGATGAACGCGCCGAACGCTTGCAGCGTAGCCAGATCGACGGCTCCAGTCTGCTTCAGTCGCTTCGTGGCGCTAGCA
The DNA here is from genome assembly GCA_963932345.1 of Ophion ventricosus. Lineage (NCBI taxonomy): Eukaryota > Metazoa > Arthropoda > Insecta > Hymenoptera > Ichneumonidae > Ophion > Ophion ventricosus. The sequence continues at coordinate 22,691,767 of OZ010712.1, forward strand.
TCGCTAGACATTGCTTAATCTAAATCGTTGTATCACTGAAACCAGACGGTCAAAATTTATCATTTTTTGCCCACTTCTCGTAATATGTTATTCTGTAATTGAGAATAAAAAAAAATCTGTAGAAAAGTTTCGAAGTTATGGCGTGAAATGTTAAATTCTCCACTGCTCCCTATAAGAACACGTGTAAAACCGTGCAATCTTTGATTGCCAAAATACCGAATACACAACAGTGAATACTTTTGAAATTTTGTTCGTCATCACTTAATAGTGTCTTGAATGGGTACTCAAAAAAAATCTACAGAAAAACGCGTTGGCGGGACTACTGCCTTAAGTACAATAGTTGCGATGGGATCTATTTCAATAACTATTTAAGTCACTATTTTAATTATATAGGCGAAAGCAAATTCATAAAAGAGATGTACCTTGCGAATAAGCGTTGTTAATAATCGATGACTGGCAAACGGATGGGTGTAACTAGCGCCCTCTTAATAGATGGGTCAGTAACTTTATCAATCTTCACTCGTTCTAGCTGCGAATGATTATATCGAGACCATTTTTGCTCAACAGCTATTATTAAAGCCCTTATTATTAGTATCGCTTACGATTGGGAAGTATCTTCCCGTTGCCACACATCACGTAGGTAAACGACGCCTCGACGAAATGGACATCGAAGTGGCAACACAAAAAGACCCGATATTATCAATTGTTTCCACGTGCAGCCTGTATCACGTTGAACACAAACATACAGCCAGCATTCGAAATATAATGAATTATGCAAATCTTATATGTACATTGTGTCCCACAAAGAAACCGGATAAGATTTAAATTGACTATGCAGCAATGCAATGTTTTCCAGCAAGCGATACGCAGTTCCTTCAAGCGTAGTTATTGTCGTCATATTCCAATATTTCTACGATACGTTCGATTTCCCAAGCCATTATTTCCCATTCGTATATAAGGTGGGTAAACGCTATTTTTTACCCAGCCCATTGTCAAACATTTCTACTGACAGTGCTTAGCAGCTTCAGATCGAAGGTACGGGAGATCCATCGATACTTTTTCGAATCGGTTTATTGTAAAGCTTGTGGCCTTTCCTACGGTAAAAAATAATCGTTCTTTTCGCGAACTATGTCTCCGAGGCCAGTATGACATTTCGAGAACATAGTTCTATATTTTTTGAAGACAATATCTTCATTCGTGTAGCATGTGTGTACACGTAATTTTGCAGTCATTCCGTTTTTCACTGACGACATTGGCAAACATTGACGTATTGGAAATCGATAATATTCAACTCTTGCTCTTAGAAAAATTGTCTCTTTCTGTTGGGAAACCGATATTTGAAAACAGTTTCATTGTCACCTGATCTATTGCATGAATCGAACTCTTAGCGGATCACAGTGAGAAAATGAAGAGCTTCGCAATAATGGTTGTCGTAGCAGCGCTGGTCGTGGGATTTAGCTTCTTTAAGGAAGTACGGAAAAGAATTAATCGTGTTTAAGTTTGTCCATACAAAATACCGATACAGGTGGTGAAAGAATGAAGGATCGAGACATCGATTTTTTTTCTCATTTTTGTAGGTGGTTGCACCTCCTCCTACTAACAATATTGTGCAGATTGTCCACCGATTATTCAACACTTCCATTGTAGCCCTAACATTGACCGGTACAGGAAGAGTCCGACCGAAGCGTATAGAGGGTTCATTCGATGCGACTGGCAGACTACAGGTCGGCTAGAGGCCACGGCAATGATTACACAATCGAGGCTCGGCTGGACAAATTTCGCGAAGACACGAATAAGGATCGATACATTTCAAATCAATTCAATTCTGATTGACTATCCGACGTTTTCCTATTATTAACGACGAATGTCCGTGTACTTTCTTTCACTTCGCAATGTATCGAGTCCCTCCGTTCGACAAAGCGTTCACAAATAAAACATATTTTTCCAACTATTATTTAGTCGATCATTTGAGAAGCATTGACTGTCGCGTGATTTAAACACATTCGCCATAATATTAAAATTACTCCTACGACTGCCGACTTCCCCATAGTAATCTCGGCAAACATTTTTTCCCTATCCTCGCTAGAATTTTCTCCGCGAGATAAAAAGGCAGACACGAGGACAGCGCATGCGTAGAAGGCGTTTGCGTTTGGTCACTACAGATTTGTTGCACCGCGCAGTGCTCATCATTGAGGCATTTTTTAGTCTCGATATTCTTGATTTCCTTCTCAAAGCGACTGAAGTGCCGTTAGTGTTCATTCCGCATACCCCCGCACCTTGGCGGTCAGCAGATGCAGAGGAGAGAGATGTTCAGCCGGGTCTCACGTGAAAAGACAGAGAACAAGCGTCGAATGTTCAAAGTTCGGAAATGTATATTTGTTAGGCTGTAGTGTGATCCGGCGGCTGTCACTAGGAAAATGCGCAGTTAAAGTCCTGAAAGTTCTCCGCTCTCACTTGTAATTGGACACAAGCACGCTTATGTGAAGCTACAGACCGTCGACTGGAGTTCCGGACGCATCATCATCGGCGTGGAAGGCCCGCGGGCTCTCCGTCCCGCCCCCTAGGATGTAGTGTACACTATAGATATGACAAACGTTCAACTTTGATGGTTCCCTGAATTCCGCTACGGTGTTTTCGAGAAAAGGGGTATTGAAAAGTGGGCAGTTTTGCAGTTTTTCTTGCAAAACCTGTCAATTTAGCCGCTGTTTGTATAGCGTAAACCGAACATTGAATGAACGAATAACGACACCAGAGGATTCAGATGGACTGAAAAATGAAAATATTATCTGAACACACTTTTTAATTGCTATAGCTGACAAAAGATTTTATTTTGATGGTAGAAATAAAATATTCGAAATAATTGGAACAAATAATATTCGAGGAATTGATAAAGAAGTAGCGAAATGACTAAATCACCAGTGAATGGACGAAATTGCCAGTAAATGGACACTCGACCACTCGACCACCAGTCGAGTAGCGTGTGGTGCAGATGAACGCTGTGAAGCATGTCGATTTATTTTTTATTGCGATTAAATGCTAGAATTGGAGTTTATTGTGTTGCACGAAATGATAATATTCTTATACTCATGCGAATTATATTTGGTATTATGATTTCGTAAAAAAAAACAGAAAGTTTTTTGCATCTTAACGTGACGTTCTCAAAAAAACTACGAAAGTTTGTTTCGACAGAGAAACAGAAGATTACATTTTGTTGAAATTTAAAGAACGAACGAAATGATTTTATGACACAATTTGATGAAATGTACATTTTCAGTTCTTGACAGTAATGAGTTTTGCAATTTTCAGCAGATGGGCTAAATTTTTCACTCTGCTTTGAGAATTATCAGAACCGAGTCCATATGTCCATTCACTGGAAAGACGTTAGAACATAGCACCAGAGAATAAACACGTTTAATTCTTACCTACTATTACGAATTTATTAAATTTTTGTACAATAAATCAAAGATTGATTCTATCTTAGATAATAAAAGTAAAACTTTCCCTCAAAACTCACAAAAACTTTTGTTTTCGCCTTTAAAACACGTACTGTGCATAGACATATGGTAACTGAGTTGCGTGGTGTGCAAGTATCACAAACTAGACCAATTCCGTGTTGCATTAAAACTAATTCTAACGTTCTAACTAACGTCTAATTCTGACCTATAATTACGAATTTATTGAATTTTAATATCTATTTGATCAATTTATTGATTCAAAATCAGAGATTGATTCTATCTTAGATAATAAAAGTAAAACTTACCCTCAAAACTCACAAAAACTTTTGTTTTCACCTTTAGAACACGTACTGTGCATAAGCGTATTGCGCGGTGCGCAAGTATTACAAGTTAGAAAAATTCCGTGTTACGTTAAAATTCGATATTAAGGGGGGGAAATCCTTTAGACGCCCGAAAATGAGTCATTTTTCATGATATTTTTTAAAGGTGATAAAATAATCGCATCATTTTAAAATTTTGACATTATCTTATTACAACTTTCAAGTGTTAAATTTTTTTGGTTTGTTTTGAATAAAACAAAATGGCGGCGTTATAAGTTATTCCTTTAGGTGTCTTTTGCGGGATATCGAAAAGCACGTCTGATATTTTCTATTGATCCGAAACAAAATCAAAAATATTTTACGTTTATTGACATGTGTAGGCGAAGGATATACCAATAAAAATATTCAAAAGTATAAAATTAAATATTAGATAGGATTTTTACCCCAAAAAAGTAATCTATTTACGCAATAACCTTTAAACTTTAGGTATATCCTTCCGATAATGTTATAATGAGAAACCTCCTAAAATTTCAGCCAGATCGATCAATAACTTTTTGTGCTATAACATGAGCAGTTTTTGAAAATGCAGTTTCAAGAAAATCGCGTTTAAAGCTTCCCTAGTTCACAGCATGCGGCTCCGGCGCGCTCTCGAGTATGTTATAACTTCATAAATATTTCATATTTCGATTTTTCGATTTTCCAGTATACTCTCAATATATTATACTTTCGAAATATGTGAAAAAAAATCGATTTTTTTTAACATTGTAAAGCGTTATCCCCCCTTAAACTAAGAAATTGGTTTCAACGAGACCTGTGATTTTTTGCTAAATTATAGTCATTCGAATTTAATGACAATTCATATTCTTTACTTATTTCAAATATAAATCAGCTTTCATCCATTCACGGGCCCATCTAGCCACTTTTCGGAGTACCCTATCTACCAATCATCATGATAACTTATGGGAATGTTAACGAAAGACTGCTAGTGGGATCAAAATTGGATGCATGATAGCTTCGTTTGTTCTACGCCTCAATGCAAACTTCCTGACCGATCCACGAACACATTGAAGAATCATGACACCTTTTAATTTGCAGTAGTTTTGAAGGTGTTCTTGTGGGACGTCAGATTAGAATAAGCATCACGAAAAAAAACGTACAGAATGCTTTACATTTTTGTGTGCGTAATTAACATGTGGAAAAAACACCTTTAGCAAATTTCACTCGCTACATAACTATTGTGCAATTAATTTTTACGTACTGAAATTCTGCTTACATTTGTTCCCAGTTTTCAAAAGAAAAAGTTAAATATTAACGAAACAAATATTTGAAAATTTGTTATTTTGGCAGTTTTTGCATGGAATTGCGTCTCCATTACATGCTCATTCCCGTTGAATTCTAGCGCAATTTACATTTTAATATAAGACCCTCTGCTAAATTGCCTGGATCTTGATGTTTTTTTTCTTAAAGAAGTTGATTTTAGTTGCATCGACGTCCAATACAAAAAAAAAATTAGTGATCCTTAGCTTGACGAAACGGTCGAAGCTTCCCGAGCACTAGAAGCTTGAACGAATCAATTGATCGTCCGACTCGTATCAGAGAGTCATTCTTCCTTTCGTATATTTTTAGGTATATATGAACATCGGAAGCCCAGTGGATGGAATAATGCGGAAATAGTGGATCTGCGGCGTTTGGACTCACGGTAATGGCTTCGATTTCTTTTCATCTTCCACCTCGCGATATTTACACTTCGACGTGGTTCAGGTCAAACAAATCAATCAAGGTTGTGCACTATATCAGAGGAATATCCTACGTCAGGTGTATCTTTAGAAAAATCTGGATAACGGAAAAACAGCCAATGGGAGAATGTAAAAACAATAACTCTGCGGCGGTTGAATCCTTAGAACGGCTTCAACATTCTTTTTTGTTCCACCTCGCGACATGTACAGGTGGGTTCGAGAGTAAAGGAAGCAAGCAACGCTGGCCACGCGTCTCGCTCACACACATAGAGTCCCCACTGACTGATTAAATTTTTTTTTTATAAATACAGTCGTTCGTCGAACCCGCAGTTTCGCATTCCGAACCTGTCATAGCATATTATCAGAACGTCAGCGCACCCGGTTTAGAGATGTACCTTGTAAATAAGCGTTGATAATAATTGATGACTGGCAAATGAAGGAGTGTAACTAGCGCAGAGCCCTCTTAATAGATGGGTCAGTAACTTTTTTTAAATTGTAGCACGTTCTAGCTGCGAATGATTATCTCGTGACCATTTTTTCTTGACAGCTATTGAAAAGCCTTTTTTATCATTATAGCTTCCGATTGGGAAGTATCTTCCCTTTGCCATCTATCACGTAGGTAAACGACGACTCGACGAAATAGACATTGAAATGGCAACACAAAAAGTCCCGATATCACCAATTATTTCCACATGCAGCCTGTATCACGTTGAACACAAACATACAGCCAGCATTCGAAATGTAATTAATTATGCAAATCTTATATGTACATTGTGTCCCACAAAGAAACTGGATAAGATTTAAATTGACTATGCAGCAATGCAATGTTTTCCAGTAAGCGATACGCTATTCCTTCAAGCGAGGTTATTGTCGTCATATTCCAATATTTCTACGATACGTTTGATTTCCCAAGCCATTATTTCCGATTCGTATATAATGTGGGTGACCATATTTTTCATCCAGTCGAGGGTCAAACATTTCCACTGACAGTGCTTAGCAGCTTCAGATCGAGGGTAAGTCAGATCTATCGATACTTTTTTGAATCGGTTTATTACAAATCTTGTGGCCTTTCCTATGGTAAAAAATAATAATTTTTTTCGCGATCTGTTTCTCTGAGGTCTGTGTGACGTTCCGAGAATACAGTTCTGTGTGTTTTGATGACAATGTGTCCATTCGTATAGCATGCGTTTACACGTAATCTTTAAGTTATTCTGTTTTTCACTGACGACATTGACAAACATAGATGTATTGGAAATAGATAATATTCAACTCTTGCTCTTAGAAAAATCGACTCTTTTTGTTGGGAAACGGGTAATTGAAAATAATTTCATTGTCACCTGGACTATCGCGTGAACCAATCTCTTAACAGATCACAACGTGAGAAAATGGAGAGTCGCTCAATACTGGTTGTCCTAGCAGCGCTGGTAATGGGAATTAGTTTCAACCTTCTAGTGGAGGCCGCAGGACCCGGGGACAAACCGGAGGACGTCTCATCTGCGCCCGATGCAGGGCCAGAAGTACGGAAAAATATTAATCGTGTTTACGTTTACCCGCACAAGATATCGCGACAGGTGGCAGAAGAATGAAGGATCGAGACATTGATTTTTTTTCTCATCTTTGCAGCTGGTAGCCCCCGGTGCCACTCTCACTTCGAATATTGTGAAGATTGTCCACAGAGTATTCAATTATTCCAAGATAGGCCTAATATTGACCGGTACCGGAGACTTCAAACCGACGCGTATAGAGGGTTCAGTCGAAGCGGCTGGCAGACTACAGTACGGCTAGAGGTCACGGCAATGGTGACATAATCGAGGTTGGGTTTGACAAATTTCGCGGAGACGCGAATAAGAATCAATACATTTCATATCAATTCAATTCTGATTGACTATCCGACGTTTTCCTATTATTAGCGTATGTGCGTACACTTTCTCTCACTTCGCAATGTATCGAGTCCCTCCGGCCGACGAAGGGTTCACAAATAAACGATACTTTTCCTAAAATTATTTTACCGATCATTTGAGAAGCATTGACTGTCGCGTGATTTAAGCAGATTCGCCATAATATTAAAATTACTCCTACGACTGCCGACTTCCCCATGGTAATCTCGGCAAAAAATTTTTCCTCATCCTCTCAAGAATTTTCATCGCGAAATGAAGAGGCAGAGACGAGGTCAGTGAGTGCATACATAGAAGACGTTTGCGGTTGGTCACTACAGATTTGTTGCACCACGCAGTGTTCATCATTCCGGCATTTTTTAGTCTCGATATTCTTGATTTCCTTCTCAAAGCGACTGAAATGTCGTTGAGTGTTCATTCCGCATACACCCGCATTTCGGCGGCCAGCAGGTGCAGAGGAGAGAGATGCTTCGCCGGTTTTCACGTGAAACGAGAGAGTACAGGCACCGAATGTTCAAAGTTCGTAGGGGATGGCGGGGCTGAAAGTGCCGATTTTGAGTAATTGCTCAAAATAACTATTAAAATGAAATTCAGGATTTTCAGTTTGTAGACCATCTAGTGCCAAATTTAATGTAGTTTTTGAATTTGTATTTGTAATTTTAAATTTTACAATATTTTATGACTGACAATGGGACTCAAGTTAGAGACACGAGGCTACGAGGTACAATTAATACTGCTGTGGGGCGTGATGTGCCGATAAGGGGTCAGTTGTGCCGGTCGGAAGGTGGGCATTTTAACTAAAAATTCCCAATACCGTAACGCTCTTGGTCGAAACCGCAACTAAACTAAACAAAAATGGCTGCCGCCGCTGTACGAGTGCGTCACAACATAAAAACGGCAGTATCTCTTTTCATCTTTGAGATATTCCCATCGACACAACTGATCCCCCGGCACTCTCAGCCCCGCTCACCCCTATATGTATGATTGTTAGGCTTTAGTGTGATCAGACGGCTGTCACTAGGAAAATGCGCAGTTGAAGTCGTAAAAATTCTCTGCTTTCACTTGTAATTGGACACAAACGTGCATATGTGCAAATACGGACCGTCAACTGGAGTTCCGGATAAATCATCGGCGAGGAAAGCCCGTGGGTACTCGGTCCGGCCCCCTAAGATTTAGTGTACACTGTGGATATGACAAATGTTCAACTTCGAAGTTTCCCTGAATTCAGCTACGGGGTTTTCGAGAGAAGGGGTTATGAAAAGTGTTCAGCTTTGCAGCTTTTCTTAAAAAAAAACCTGTTAATTTAGCCGCTGTTTATATAGGGTAAACGCTCCATTGAATGAACGAATAACGACACTATAGGATTCATATGGACTCTAAAATTAAAATATATTCTAAAAAAACTTTCTAATTGCTATAGCTAATAAAAGATTTAATTCTTATACTAGAAAAAAATATTCGAAGTAATTGCAACAAATAATATTCGAGGAACTGATAAATAAGTAGCGAAATGACTAAATCGCCAGTGAATGGACGAAATTACCAGTAAATGGGCTCTCGGCCATCAGTAAATGGACTTGTAGTCAAGATGAACGCTGTAAGGATAACGATTTATTAACTATGGTTATTAAATGCTCGATTTGAAGATCACTGTTCCACAAAAGTTATAATATTATGATTTCATAGAAAAACACGAAGCTTTTTTGCATCTTGACGTGATGCTCTCAAAAAACTACTAAAGTTTGTTTCTTTGTTTGTTTTTGAAATGTACATTTACAGTTCTTAACAGTAATTAATTTTGCAATTTTCAGCAGATGAGCTAAATTTTTCACTGTGGTTTGAGAATTATCAAAATAGAGCCCATATATCCATTCACTGAAAAGTCGTTACAACACAGTACCAATCAATAAATATGTCCAATTCTGATCTATTATTTCGAATTTATTGAATTTTTTTTGCCAAAATCAAAGATTGATTCTATCTTAGATAATAAAAGTTAAACTTACCCTCAAACTCACAAAAAAACTTTTGTTTCCGCCTTTAGAACGCGTTCTGCGCACATACTTATTGCAGCTAAGCTACGCGGTGTGCAAGTTGCCCTAAGAGTGTTGTGAGGGGTCGCGTGGCGACCCCCGAACAACTTCGTTAATCTAAGAAATAGGTTTCAACAAGGCCTGTGATTTTTTTGCTAAATTAAGTTATTTGGGTTTTCATCGACAATTAATATTCTTTACTTACTTCAAATATAAATCAGTTTTCCCCCATTCACAAGTCTATTCACCGTTAGGTGTCTCCTATCTATCAGCTATCTTGATGATTTATGGGAAATGTAACGAAATACTCCCATGGGCATAAAAATTGGATGCATGATTGCTTCGTTTGTTCAACACCTCAATGCAAAATTCGGGACCAATCAACTATCCCATTAAAGAATTATGACACCTTCAATTTTCAGTAGTTTTACAGGCGTTCTTATGGGACGTCAGATTAGGTTTAAAAAGGAAAAGGAATTTAAAAAGGAAAAAAGAAAACCGTACCGAATGTTTTACATTTTTCGTGTGCGTTATTAACGTATGGAAAAAACCTTTTGGCAAATTTCACTCGCTACATAACTATTGTGTAATAAATTTTAACGTACTGAAATTTTGCTTACTTTCGTTTTTAGTTCCCAAAAGTAAAAGTTAAACATTAACGAAACAAATATTTGAAAAATTTAAATTTTGGCAGTTTTTGCATGGAACTTGTCTCCATTACATGCTCATTTCCATTGAGTTCTAGCGCAATTTACATTTTAATATAAGACCCTCTGCTAAATTGCCTGGATCTTGATATATTTTTTTTCTTAAAGAAGTTGATTTTAGTCCCATCGACATCCAATACCAAAAAAATATCAGTGATCATTAGCTTGGCGAAACGGTCGAAGCTTCCCGAGCACTAGAAGTTTGAACGAATGAATCAACCATGCAACTTGTGTCAGAGGGATATTCTACCGTCTATATATTTTCAGAAAAATATAAACAACGGAAGACCAGTGGACAGAAGAATATGGAAACAGTGGATCTGCGGCGTTTGGACTCACGAGAATGGCTTCGATTTGCTTTTATCTTCTACCTCGCGATATGTACACTTCAACGTATTTCAGGTCGCGAAACTCGCAGAACTGCGATAACTGAATAAACTGCACGAGGTTTATTCGAGACTAGAGGAAGCTAGCAACGGCGGCGACGCGCCTCACCCGCACGCACACACATACACCGCCCACGGGCGGATGGTTTTTGTTTTTTTATCATTTTTATACATATACAATTTTCAGTCGATCGCGCAGTTTCTCATTCCAGACCTGTCAATAGCACATTGTCAGGAATGACGAGCACCTGCCTGCCTCAGGGTGCACGCGCATGGAACGAGCAATTTGAACGACGGAACGTGAGCGCGCTCGGTTTCGAGAGGTGCTTCGAGAATATAAGCGCGGATAATAATTTACAACTGGCACCCAGAGAGGCGTAACTTTCCTGATAAGCGCGCCGAGATTCGTTGCCTGGAGCCCTTTCTCTCGTCAATCGATTATATATGAATATGTATATATACATATATGTATAACTATATTGGAGGGGGGCTCGATTGACAAACACCGCACAGCAGATATCGACGACGATGGAGAATTATGTGAATGCGGAGAGACAGGCAGCTCACCTCTTTCTAACGCTCCTCACCGCGACAGTACGATCTCTTATAGTTATATTTATATATGTAAAAAAATGTCGGATCCCTATACATATTGCATGAACATATAATGTGTATGCATGTATATGTAGTTATTTTCCAGCATTAGTTATCTGTCTGACGTTTCATCCATGACTTTTTCGATAGAAGCGCATCCCGATTTTTCGTCGTATCAGGAGATTTTTTTCTCTCCAAAACGTCAACGTTTACGATTATTCCACGCAATGCGAAGAATCAGGAATTGATAATCATATCTGTGTCTACGTTCGACAGCTGCTCTCGTGGATGATCCATTTGGGCAAATCTATACAACAGCAAACAATAAGAGACGCTGAAACAAAGCAGGGCGAGTAAGATCTCATTGTCAACACTTGTTCGATCAATTCCCAAGGAAATACAGAAGTTGAAGAAATCTAGTTAAAGAGCTTACCCCACCTTGGCGATCAGAAAAATAGGTATAACAATATTTTTTTATTTACGCAACTATTAGGTATATAAAATAATTTTCATTTTTCACACATACATTATAGTTTTATGAACAAATTTAAAAAAAAGAATGAAAAAAAATGTTCAAATGGCGAACATATAAATCGTCTAGTAGAACCCTCTTTTGAAAATCATTGCCGATGGTGGAATTCTTTTCTCTGTCAGGCATCGTCTGAAAAATAAAAAAATTAAATTCTCTTGTAAAGAAAGGGGAGCATATGTCAAAGTCTGTAGAAATAACAGCTGTTTGAAAAAAATTCTGCTTTTTACCAAAATTTTGAGTTTATAAATTTATAAAAAACGAACCTTGCATCCTATCACGAAAATCCTGTGCTACAACCTAAATAATATTATAAAGAACATGTGGTACGAAGTTCATCAAAATCGGTTGAGTAGATCTCGAAATATTTTGTCCACTGCCGCGCTCACTTCAAATGGCTATAACTCTCTGCTGCGCTTACTTCAAATTGCTATAACTCTGGTGATCATTGGAATTTTGACATGTTTAAACGCTTAATATGTTCTGAAAAGTATAAATAATAAATCTAACAAAAAAATCGATTTTTTTAATTCCATGGTGCTGTAACCCCTTAATGAGTTCGTAATTGATGTATTTAATTTATTAACGTCCGCGAGTTCTTTATACGTTACTTGGTATTAAAGACATATTGCTTTGATCAGTGAAAAGAAAAAGCGTACTTTTGATATCTCACGGCGTCTGGAGAGGAATTTTACGTCGTATCGACATGTTATGTCATATCAAATTGTTACGGTGACGCAATACGCGAACATTTTGCTCCCAGAAATATCACGGATCCAATTGAGAGCGAGAAATGTAGACGACGAAAAAAAGCCAATTTTGATCATTTTTCTTTTACATTTATGAAACTTTAGGTACAATTTATTACATCATTAAACTGTTTAAATAATTTTTTCATTAAACAATATTGCAAAATGGCGACTTTATGGCGTGATCTTCCAGAAATGTTTTGGCAGCAGTTGTTCATTCGTGAGAAAGCCAATGACTTCAATATTGATCTGAAAAATATGAACCAAGAATCTTTAGTATTTTAACATCAAAATACGAACATTATACCTAAGAAACATTTAAACAGTTGAAAATTAAAAAATAAGACACTTTAGAAAGAAAAATAGAAATTGTACACAACATTCCCGTTCTTCTTTGTAATAAAAAAGTACTTTTTAAAAATGATTTTCATAAACAAGTAGATCTAAATTCAAGGTAATATTGTTATTGTGTTGTGTATACAATTTCAGCACGATCGGTCAACTCGTTTTGAAATTATGTTTTTCACAAACTTATAAAATGTAGTTTTTAGAAAAACATGTTTGAAGTTTCAAACTACGGAAACTCATTGATTTCAATGACTTACCAGCTAATCAATGATCCAGGACTGATGCATGAGATGTTTAACTAACATTTTACGTAACAAAAAATCGAATTTTTTTACGCAGCTACATGTATACTCGGCCTTAATAGAAGTGCAATTTGAGTTGGCCCCTTGGAAGGGCCATTTTATCTCAGGCTTCGTGAAATCGGTATATTGTGGTAGGAAGTAAACGGAGATGTATTTTCTATGCATGTATGTGCACAAACGAGGCAAGGAATAGAAGGCGACAATGGTGGCCAGTAACAAATACACAGACACACACACACACACACACACGCGCGCGCACGCACGCACGCACACATCGACAATCGTTGGGCAACCCGATTGCCATGGACTGACTGATATTGATGACGGGGGATAACGCCACGCGGAAATCCCACAAGGTCAACCCCACGCAGGCTGCCAGAGACCCCTTTGCCGAAGTCCATTTGGTACGGAGAGAACTCTGTCTCGCAAATCTCACCCGAGCCTCTGTCTCTCGTCCGTAAAATTGCAATCGACGTGACACATCGGGATATGCCGGCGAGGATACCTTCCGGAATGAGATCGAATTAAGAGCCATGAACGAGACGTTGATTCGCGCGATCCCTCAATCCGTCAGAAACCTCCGAGATAAACCCTTTCGCCGCAAAGTGCCTTCCGTCTCGCTTGCGACACTCTGGAGGGATTACGAGCTCCGCGGAGCACGGGTACGTTTTTTCTCGTTAATCAATGATTTTCCATTCGTTCTGATACTCTGAGTTTCCGCGATAATATAATATCATAGACTTTATAACATTATACACAACCTTATATATACATATACAAAATTGTATGTAAATTAATTGTTTTTCCTCGGGGATAAATAACGCTAATAAAATTTGCTTCAGAATCTACGACCGATTGTGTCGATTATATCAAAGGATAAGTGCGAAAAATTGCTCGTACTATTTTAGAGGCACAAAAGTGATTAAGGGGTTACACGACCTTAGCGCTCGGAAAAGTAGGTATGACAGTACAATTTTTCTTTACGCGGCTATTATATATATAAAATAATTTTTATTTTTCACAAATACATTATAGTTTTATGAATAAATTTAAAAAAAAGGCGCATAAAAAAATAACAAAATGGTGGAGATATAAGTTGTCTAGTAGGACCCACTTTTCAAACTGGTGGACAAAATATGACGAAATCTATTCAAACGATTTTGATGAAATTTATACCACATATTCTTTATAATATTATCTAGGATGTAGCGTAGGTTTTTTTAAAATTGGTTGCCGCGTTCATTTTTTGTTAATTTTTTAACTCAAAATTTTAGTAAAAAAAACCGTTGTTTTTTCAAACAGTTACCATTTCTACAAAAAAAATTCGAATGTTTTCCATATGCTACACTTTAGCTATTACCTTTCTTTAGAATAAATTGTTCATTTTTTCATTTTTTCGACGATGCCTGACAGAAAACAAATTCTACCACCGGCAAGGATTTTCAAAAGAGGGTCCTATTAGAGGACTTATATCTCCGCCATTTGAAAAAAAATTGCATTCGTTTTTTTTTTATTTGTTCATACAAGCATAATATACTTATGAAAAATAAAAATGATTTTATATGTTTAATAGTCGCGTTATTTTTTTATTTTTATTTTATACCTATTTTTCAGAGCGTCAAGGTGGTGTAACTACTTAAAGAGGAAAACGACAATTTGAAAATAACCGCTACTCCATACACGTTTCTGTTTACTGGAATATCTAAGTGGAGGGCAGAGGGTGAAAAAATGAATTAACTGGATTACGCGCCCGATTTTCTTGTTCACCACGTGCATCGATGAAAATTCTGTTAGCGGCAATTACAGCCGATCAAAAAAATTTCCTTTCCCAAATCTAAATTTACATGAGGTCGTCTCGTTTTTTCACCGGTTTCTCGCAAATACAGTATTACGGCCGATAATATATCTCAGAATAAGAGACAACGGGGTGTATTTGGAAACGCCGAATTGACGACAAACGAGATATATCTTGTGTAGGACTGAAAATTGATCCTGGGAATATGGCACGGTTATAGACCAAGTCGACGAAACCGTTCATTTTGTTTCGTCATCCTTCCAGACATGCGACACGACTTAACAGTGATCACCAAAAAAAAATCCGCCGAGTTCGACACATTTGGATAGGATGAATAATTTATTAGCCAATATTGCCTCGGAAAAACGGCTACTTGTGGACATTGGGTCGTCAAGACTTACATATCTGACAATTCGATTTAACAAATCTAAATGATGTGTCTCATTATCTGAACACGATAAATGATTCGATTATTACCGACCGCAATAGAAACAAATATAGAGAACTACTAAAAATCCATGCTGCAAAGTCAAGACAAAAAATAATTAGTTATAATAATTTTCCCGATAGGTCTGAATATATTTTTGCAAAAACAATCCTTAGAAAATATGATTCGTTACTTTTATTACTCTAATCGTAATTATTAACGTTGCCGTTATTATTGTTATTGCTATTATCATTATTTTCGACCTGCCCCATTCGTGATTTATGCAGTACAAAAAATGTCCCGCCGAAAACTTTTCCGATCACCTTAAATGAAAAATGAAAAATTGAATCCGACGGATGGAGCGGATGGCGTGGTCGTTCATCGCAGAAGCCCTGGAGAATTCAAGGTTTCGTAGGGCCAGACAAATGGATGACCAGAGCACGCTCGAGCGGAATAATTGGCAGTGACGAATGAAAGGACGTGGCATCGGCGTTACCACGCCGAATCTCCTCTAGTTGATCCTCTTGTATCTATAGTACAAACGCCTTGCACCACACGCCGGTTTCTTGTATTTATGAGTTTTCAAACATAAAGAAGAAGCAATACTTTACGATCGAAACGATATTTGCACCCGAAACGAGCCAAAAACTTTACACAAAAGATCCTTTTACCCAAAGGAGTATACAGGTATATGTCTACATATAGAAAGATACATATCAGAAAGAGAGAGCGAGAGAGAGAGGAAAGGGAGACAAAGAGGGCAGGAACAAAAAGCGAAAAAAGTGGTTGTATCTATATATCCGCAACTATAACGTATACCATTAATGGAACAGGCCACAGTCGACAGAGGGGATTTAGGGACATCCCGTGCACGAACCACACGATACATATACCCAAAGCCCACGTACATTTGTCACCCGCCTGACAAAGCTCCCGGATCGCATTCAATTCTCATTTTTAAGCTCCCCGAAAAACCGCGGCAATCCTCGATTACTTCTGTCGCTTTTTTTCGCCTATTTTCTTTCTTTCCCTTTTTTCACCGATTCTCTCTACCTTCTTGCCCAAACATATAAATATATACCTGTATATTTCTACATGACAGAATAGTCCACAAAGCGGGTTACTGAGATTCTCCTGGTTTTCAAGATCAGCAAACCGCGAAGAATCGGTTGCAGGGGGCCGCTTTCAACTATTAAATCATCCTCATTGTTGAGTCGTAATCGATTATCGGCTTGTACGTATACGCGCACTCCGGATGATTGGTGGCAATGCGAAAACTGGCGAGGATACATTTGATCCTAAGGATTAAATCTGCGACTATCGGTGTCCAGCTGTAGTGCTGCGATGAAATAGTTGCTAGCTTCTTGATCGGTTCCGAATGGCCTAGGTATTTTGACAGTTGCTTCGGTTCAAAATTGCACCCGCGGCAATCGAAGACATTTTTTTGGCCATTATTCATTCAACGACCGATCATTCATAAAACAAATTGCTGCAAGTGGCAGCAATGAGCTTGGAATTTGATTGAAAATCTTGCCATACGATTGAAAAGCTTGGTGCTCTTTTTTTCTACGGAGCGAAAAATGATGACGTCATACTTGGTCGATATACCTGAGATCGCTCGTGTTGCAGCCCGCCCACCGATAAATCGATGTCCCGCAAACTGACTTGTATTCATTTGAAGAATATAATGGAGTGTGTAGGAGGAGAAGGAACGCCGATGTATGCGGAGCGAGGGAACGTGCTGGCAACACACAAAGTCCTCCCCGTGCCTGCTGATGCTTTATACAGCGTGTATATATAGATGTACGGAGATGTATTATATGTCTATGTAGTGCCGGAGAAAACGGCCGAGCAACGATGAGACGAGAGATCGCGCAGCTGCCTCGACTCACCATATTCCCCAGAGTAATTTATTTTCCATGAGTCGTCTAACAATTAGGTATAAATTACACTTCTGACGGATCGACTTATCATCGTGCCTATTATTCATCCTTTCACATCCTGCCGCTTCCCTCATTCTTCGGTCGGATGACTGACTGCATCCTGAAACATACAGCAGAAGACCTCGCGTGCTTCCCTCTTACGGAAATGCCCTCCAGGGCCTATGGTGTTTGAGGTAAACCCCGTGCAATACCATTTTAAGATGCACAACCGCGAGTTTTCGCGGAACAACGAAAAATTCCTAAAAACGCTCGAGTCATGTGATCCATCAAAAGTCCATCGAGTTCCACGTGAAAATCAAGAAATTGTTTAGAAAAAGATAATATCAAAGTTGAAAATGATCATTCAGTATCCATTTATAGATGCGCAGTCTGGATGGCTCATTGGGTTTCTCCATCTTCGTGAAGATTATAGTTCCATATGAAAATAGGCACATCGATCATTTACCCCCTTCCGGTAAAATCCCGTTCTTCGGGTCGACCGAAAATGTGCGAATCTGTGATTCGTCATCGATAAATCAATATTCGTTCCATCATCGTGTCGCAACCGCGGGAAGAGCTAAACTTTTGCACCGATTCCTTCGTGGAATGAGAAAACGTTGGGTATGTGGAACGGTGCGATAACCGATCAAAATTCGACGGACTGGCGGTCCATCCAGAAGCGTAACCCATAGCCCCTGAACTGGGAGCGGTGGAGTGTGTGACGTGCACTCTTCAAGCTAATTCCCGAGTTGATACGCGGATTCGCATGGAAGGAAGATGCTAATTATATAACGAGCGAGCGAGCACACCTGGCACTTCTACACAAGTTGATGGGAATATGAGGAGGAGGTTGAATGACAGTACCATTGGCCGGCGACTGGTTTTACGATTTAGCACACGAGTTATGAATCGGTCAACCCACGTGGTATCCATCACTGTCTCTTTCACTTACTCTTGATGTACAGCTGGCTCAATCGAGCCGTGGCCAATGTGATCCGTTCTTGCAGAGAATTTCAGCACTTTTCGATTCACCGGTCGCAAGCGTCAATTATTAAAAGCTGCTAAAAATGCTTTAGCCATCCACTTCATTAGCGCACGATACAAATAGACTAACAGACAGACTAGGAAAGAATTTTCCGTTTTGGAATGATCAACCTTTGATTCGTCAGCTCTGAGCACAGTTGTGGTGCGGCGTTCTACATCGAATCGGAAAATCATCCCATGAAAAAATTGCCGCCACGAACAATACGGCCGATGTCTGGCCCAGTACTGGCTAACCAATTGTTGGCAACCAATGTTGGCCCAACATTGAAACAATGGTTCTGCCATTTTTGAGCCGATCCTCTTTTCGACGCCCGACATCCAACATTACGCCAATGGAGGGACAGTACCGGTTAACGACCTCGGGCCGACTGCTGGCGAAGACTGATGGAGTCAACCGTGAGCCAATACTGACTGCCATTAATTGTCCTGCATTCATTTGTAATCCCGGTACCCGGTACTATACCAATGTCGGGCCAGTATGGGCTACCCCCGGAGTGCGGACTGTTGGGGTGAACTACTGGAGCCGACCGTGAGCCAATACTGTCCGCCATAATTGTCCTACGTTTATATCTATGCTCGGCATACCGCAATATGCCAATGTTGGGACAGTATCGACTAACGACGAAGAACCGACTGTTGGCTCGAACCGATCACGGGCCGGTAACACTCCCCGTTACGTATCTTATGAACTGCTTGCGAGTCGCCATTTAGTATCGTATCGATGCAGACCGCGAACAAGCAGTAGAGTCCATCGTCGCTTTTTCGTGCAATACTAATTTTTCCCCTTATACTCCTACCGTATTCCCAATATGAATAAACAAAAGCGATATGATAAACTGAAAAAAGCGCGGAAAATAAAAAAAAATGATGTTGGAAGACACTGTCAGTAAAGCACGAAAAATGTGTCATGAATAGAAAGAGTCATGTTTGACGGAGAAAAAAATCCTCGAAAATAATAAAGAAGCAGAATGTGAAAATACTCTTGAGTATGCGAAAGAACTGATTGAACACGGGGAAGATAAAAATGATGAAAACGAACAGAGTGAAAATGAACAACAAAATTTTTTTAACACAAGTGAATAAGATACCCGTGACGATGATAGTGAATTTCAAGCTAGTGCTACGAATCAGTATGTTTCGTTATTCATTAATATATTATTTGCGAAATAAGTCTGATATAATAAGCACAATGATAATACGTAATAAATTACAATATCTGTACTTACTTGAATTAAAAATAAATTCTATTTTTGTTATTCTGAGAAAATACTGTATTCATTACTCCGCATTACCATATATATTAAACAAAAAACGGCCATAATATACTTAATATCGGTGGACACTCGGGGCATTATCGTATCACTGTTGGTTACGGACTGGACCAACGTTGGTACAATATTGGCTTGATCGTTTTGAGTCCAATGTCCATCGTTTTGAGTACAATGTAGGTCCGATGTCGGTAGCCAGTCTTGGCCCGAGGATATCATTCCGACAATGGTCCATTAGTGGACCGACATTTATGCCAGGAGAGTTGGCGCAGTATTGGAGACCGACACTATACAGGAGAGTTGGCGCAGTATTGGACCAATGTCGGACCAGCTGTAAATTTCTTCATGGGCAATTCCATATCAAACCCTCAATGTGCCAGTTGTCTTTTATCGGCGACACAGGAGTCCACGTGATAACGGATAAACTACAGATAGTCTCATTGTGGCTTACATCATCGAACGGTTGATTCACGTTTAATCAGTGCCGATTCTACTACAACGGGCTACCGTTTACCAGTTCTTTTCACCCCTCAATAGCCACACACACGTCTAGAAGATAGAAAGAAAGGAGGGTGACAAAGTAACAGATAGGGCAAGGGTGGCGAAACAACACCATCAGCATACATCTTGAACGTAGTTTTCTTATAGTCTCTGTACATGTTCAGTTCGCGAAGAAACACATAGGATGCGAAAAAGATTGTGTGCTACTCGGTGCGTTACGAGGAGAGCGAAGAACATCAGTCTCTGTCAGGGAGAAACTCTCTGACTCTCTCCACCTCTCTCTCTCTCTCTCTTTGGCGGCGGCTGTACCTCACGAAGATGGATGTCGATGAAAATAACGGTGCGCCTGGTTTGGCTCGGCTCACTCTTCTCTCCTCAAGACACTGCTTGGTGTTGATGCTTCCGCGGCCATTATGACTGCCCGGGCACTATGAAAGACCTCACAAAATCCCTTCTCTTCATCACACACAAGTTACACACGACGGAAGTCGTTTTTCCTCGATTTGACTCTACTCTTTCCTCAGTACCCTTTTTTCTCTTCCTCCGTTTTTCGGCTTAATTTCTTAAGCGCTTTGCCATGCACGAGCTGTCAAACTGAAAATGGGGCGTGAACAAGCTCATCAACCATTTGCCCTTTTCGTAAGACAGAACGGGAAACCGTTGGGTCGAAGCCAAAAAAAACATAAAAAATAACGATATAATGAGTTTATAATCGACGCTGAATAATATAATTAGCTTATTTATCTAAAAATAGGGTCAAAACTTTTTTCACGATTTCCTCGCTTTTACACTTGATAACTACGAAACTTGAATCCGCTGATTCTTTAGTAGGTTTTTTTTTCTTGACTCACGAGTTATTACTGAGGATCCATCGATGTAGAGAATAATTCTGAATCTTTCCGTTACTGAGTCTGGGTTCTTTTATATCTGGCTATCACTAGCGAATCCTGAGACGATTAAAACCATACAAGTAAGCCACAGTACAGGGATGTAAACAAAGATATTCTTAGAAATCTGATGCTCTTTAAAAGTAATTTTAAAAAAACGAGAGGTATGCAAATTGGTGAATTTATTTAGTTTTCACATCCGAAGGGTAAGCAAAGGGGTAGCTGATAGAAAAATAGAGAGATATCGAAGAGAGAGCTACGCGACGAGCAAACAACCACGACAAGAAGCTTTCATCGTCGTTGCAATACGCGAATAAAATAGAAAACTCCAGAGGCTCGTGGCGGCGCACCGTTACCAGGGATCAAGGCTCAGAGCACTCTTCTTCTCTCGCACTCCTCTCTTATTCCTCTTTAAAGTCGTCCGAATCGTTTTTTTCGTTCTTTCATTCAGGCAACGACCCATTCGAGTTCCACTTTTGTCGCCGACACTGATAAATTCAGATGCCATACGATTGACTGTAACTACTCCGTAAAAGAGTTAGAAAAAAAATTCTCTCACAAATTGTTGAAAACTATTCCGTGGTCCAATCACCCTGCATGCCCTCCGATCTCGATTATTTTAAATGGCGTTAACTGTGCGTTTTATTCAAAGATTTTATAATTCCTATGTGAATGGACATTCTAAAGCCTATTAAAAAAATTTGCACTCATTGCCAGAATTTCGCTAGCGGTTTTTTAAGTCGTCGGCCTTTTCCCCATCTGTTTTTCCTTTAATATCTCGCAATCAAAGACGGCTGAGACGAACACGAAAACGACGGTGTCATTGCTTGTGAGGCAACCGCGTTCACCCGCCACGGCTACAAATTTACTTTTGGCTGGAGTACCGGACACCACACTCGCACGTTCTCAATTTAATACAGGCATTATTTCCATATCGAGTCTCCCTACTCGTGTGATAAAACTTTTAGCAGGTGCAGCTATCTTTCTTCTCCATCTTTCCATATTTCCTTCGCTGGCGCATTTGTACCGAAATTGCAGCTGTACGTCTCCATAACAAGCTGCGGCCTCGGAAAATCAGTGTTCCTCGATCGCGATCGAGATACTGCATTTTAATGGCGTCTTTAAATCATTACATGTTCTCTTCTGAAGGAGAGAGAGAGAGAGAGAGAGAGAGAGAGAGAGAGGGAGAGAGAGAGAGAAAGAGAGAAAAGAAACGAGTCAAGACACGTTCGTCCTGCTGATGCAACAGGACAAGAATTCAATCTTGATCCTGAAGATCAGATACGAATTAATGAATACCTTATACTGAGGAGACTATGCGGCCTCTCTGCTCAAGACGCATTAATAAATAAAAGTGAAAAAAGATAAAGATTAGTTGAGGAGTGTGGCCACTTTCGAGCAAGGAAAAATAGTCATATTTTGGGATCTTTTTTTAGCGATATCATAAATTGTATCGAAATTCCATGCACAGGCCTTTATTTTATTACTAATAAACTATAATATATTTTATTACTAATAAAAACTAATTGTTTCGTAGTGGTCAATGACAAAATGGTGGCTGCACAGCTTTTCTCCGTTGACGCCATTTTTGGAACTGTCCACATGCGGAAACGTAGTTTATGCTATTGTTGACCTCGAACAAAAAACCAACATTTTTTCGATTATATACAAGTACACCTACAGAAGTGCGTAGGATTTTTTGGATATATTGATTCTAGCAAAAATGGCTCATTTTAGGAAAAAAATGTTATAAATTTCAGGAAAAAATCATCAGATAATTGGTTAGAACAAAAAAAACTATAGGATATAACAAAAAAATCGTACGTACTACTGTAGAAAATCTAGTTTTTAATGTACAGTTAAATTTTCCCACTAAAAAAAACGTGCTTCCGAGAAAAATGCGTTTCAGTAAAACGCGTTAAACAGTTTTCAATATTATAAAATTATAGGAAACTCTTATATACCCGACTAAAGATTTTGGTCCATCAGCCTGAAGACTGATCAGGCCGCTATTAAGCTGCGCTCCAGAATACCATAGTAAGGCACGCCTGATCAGTGCCGGATTTCCACCGAATCAGTAAAACCTTAGTACGGGAGTAAGAAGGTACCCTGAACAGGCGGCGGAATCCGGACCGCAGCCTGATAGCTGTCAGCTCCGTGTTGAGGCTGCCAACGGCGAAGACAAATATGTAATGAATGTAATATCTAAATAATATAAAAATAAAAATACATTACAAGTGAATTTATTATTGTGGGTTATTATAAGTCCAGATTCCCTTATAATTTTTTTTCAGTTTCAAGACAAAATATATATATATATATATATTAATGATAAAATTAATGAAAATCTTTATAATGATAAAAATGAGCAACGACAAAAGTAGGTTTATTCAAGTGTTAGGATGGCCAAGTAGGTAGCACGCTCAGCTTTAGAATTAGGAGGCGTAGGTTCAAATCCCGCGGCTAGACAAAAACTTTAACGACGCAGGACCCGATTTAATCCAATTCTCATATATACAGGAAAATAAATAAAGTATATGGAAACAAAAAATACGACGATAATTTTTTATTTGTAATTTGTTGATGATTCAATTTTTTATTTCAGACATAGATACGGCAGCCGGATCAGGGCTGAAAGACTGTACCGATTAGGCCCGTAACCAGTATCCGCTTCAAGGCCGGATGCCAAAAAGCGTTTCACACCTAGTAAAGCCCTGATCTGGTAGCCTGTACAGTGCCGTAGAGACGGAATATGGCATCCGACCCTAGTCTGCCCCGTAGCTGAAATTCCCAGGACCCCTAATCTGCGATGACTGAACCATACAACTGGCCTTCCACATTGATGTCCTGCTCCTCCGATTCCGTTCTGAGCACTCTGAAGTTGATCCGTGCCTTTTTTGCAGACAGCAATTGTTCGGGAAGCCTGATGTGCTTTGCGTCCGCTTCTAGACAGAGATACAGCTGTTTGGGGTACTCCGAGATTTTGATATAATCATAGGAAAATTTTTTGTCTGTTATGCCGTATCTGTGATTAAACGATGAAATGCTGCAAGCACTCGATAGCGTATGGGCAGCGTGCGTAGTATAGGTAGGTATAGATTGTAGGCTCGATTTCATGTGTAGGCGAAATGTTTTGTTCGAAAAAAATCATTTCCGGACGTTTGGGAATAACAAATTATAATGAAAAATCATTGATGTAGGATAATAAGCTAAGTATTGAATTCTTTTTTGGATTTATGAAATATTCTATGGAATTAGTAGACGGGCTGTGATGCCTTGAACAAACACGCATGCAGTGTGTAAAAAATAATCACATAACACACCGAATATGCATAGAAATAATACATTTAAGCGTGTAATACAAAACGCGTGAAGCGGATCCCGAAATTACACACTCGGAAACTTGTGAAAAGTGACCACAAGGTACACATGTAGTTGTGTTAAAACGACACAGTTGGATTTGCAGTGTATCTGCATCTTTTTTGTCCATTGAACACATCCACGTCTGTTTTTTATCTACCATATCTACGTCTAAAAAAGTAAGACCGGATCGTTTGAACAGTCATCGGTGACCGCGTCTTGAAGTTTCTCAGACGATCGTTCACACTCGCCGCGTGCATCCCTTGTCTATTCACCTGTTCTTTTTTTTTCTTACTCTCTCCGTGTTCTCCCGTCAACCCTCTCTACATAGCCGGGCACCAAGCACGCCTCGCGGCGTACGAACGCTTCGCCGTGGAATTACAGAAGAGAACGCGGGACGACGGGTCGAGAGTTGATCAAAGGAAAAAGCTGTCGGCCGCCTCGTATGCGTATGCGTTCCGTCACCTGTCAGTGAATGGCGAAGCGCGAGAGAGCTCGCTCGCTCCTGCATTTTTATACTACACGATCACATCGCGAAATCACTAACACATTACTAATCTACATAAATACGAATCCGTGTGTGTATGTGTGTGCCCGTGTGATTGCGAGAATGAATTCGTGGATCCGATCGAGTCGAACGGTTCATCTTCTCATCATCGTCGTTTTCGTCGACTCACTCACTCCGACTCTCGACTCTCGCATTACTCGTCGATTCGACGCGCCGAAAATTTGCCCGGGTGTATGTGCTCCATCTCGCGTGCCAGTCAACCAGACAGATAGAGAACTCGTGGGGCAATCCTGTCGTCCAAATGCATTCAGATTTCACTTCGACAAGGTTTATTTTCAGATCATGCTTTCGTCATCCAATCTCGGCCTCCTTTCCTATCCACGGTAGACATACACACACACACACACACGCACGCACGCACGCACGCACGCATATATATATATATATATATATATATATGGATAGGGTAGGAAGGGGCATGTTGAGCAAGTTTGGAATTATCGCCCTGTAATTCCTTGACAGTCTGCCGTATAAAAATGAAATCTACTTTGGTCAATAGGATATTTATCTCGGAAAAAAAGTCTGTAGACGAAATTCCTGTTTTCCTTATTATTTCAGAGATAATCGCTCACAAATGACTAAGGCCATATTTGCTCAACCTGCTTCGATAGTGGAGTAAGTTGAGCATGAGTATGAGATAAGTTGGGCAAAGTAAGAATTGCATAAAAAAAAATCAGACTTATACAACACGATTTGATGCAATGCAGTAATAAACCAACAGTTGCTTGTTAATTAATAAGGTTTTGAAACATTAATATTAATTGCAATGAACTTTGAAATATTTTTTCTCATACAATAGTAGAAGAAAACCTTTAAATCACGTTTTTTTTTACTTTTGGGTGCAAAAATAATGGAACGTACCGTGTTATGTCTCATGCACCGCATGGCTATGGGCGATGGCGTTATGTGTTCCCCTCTCCCATAGCTCTCTTTCCGCCATTTATACCCGCGTGCGGTGCATAATTTTGCAGATATTTCGATTGTCCAACTTATCCGACTGCTCAACATGCCCCTACCTACCCTACAGACAATTTTGAAAACACCCGGTTTTGAGGATTCGTCTCGTGCAGAAAGTGTCAAAGGGATCCAATTGGATTCTAATATTTTTCCGTACTCCTTGATAGCGATCCAATGGGTCATCGCAATGGATCCGTGTACTAAAACGTCACACTCGTACATTGGATTCTCATCGGGATTCACCACGGGAATTTACGAATCCAATTGTAATATTAAATTATTCCCACATTATGAAACAGAATTCACTACGATTCTTGATGGGTCCCATCACATTCTGTATGTTGAATTTTCTAAACAATATGTCTATATAAAATGAGTAAATCGAAAAAAGTATAAATTTTATCTGAAAAAAGTACGAATCGCGTTAAAAAATACATCTTAAAAATCGATTCGAATCGCAGCACTGAAAATCCACGATAATTATCTTTTGATATTTATTTTGGTGCACTTTGACATCATATCGCGACACACGTACACGCTGACGAAAAGTGCACCTTACGTTTCAACATGCCAAGGTTGTTGCTTGTGGCTTTTCACATACTTTCGATTCAAGCGTGGTAAAAATTCTTAAACCGTGTTCATTGAGCGAATTCCGGTTGAGAATTTAAAATGAAAAATTCTCAAACGACGTTAATCAGGAAATGGTGCGGGATTCACTTGGATTCCAATGTGGTCGTGCGGCGTCCCTATCGAATCTATATATGGATGTGGATCTGGGGACTCCGGAACAAATTTCTACACGGGCTCTTCCCAAAATCAATGACTAGATTACAAAAATGGTAACTGTCCTCAAATTTGGCAGACGTGCTAATAAAAAACATAACATTGTTTTTATAAGTTATATATATATATATAGTTATATATATTATATTATATATATATATATATATGTGTGTGATAGACTGGCCCAAAAAAAAACTCTCTGATTCGGGCTCTCACCCCTTGAAATATATTTCTCGATAATGAAACCAAGAAGCTCGCGAAAGGAGCAGCCTGTGGGTTAATTCTAACAAGTGACTCATAAGATTTTTTATTTTCCATTTGATTTATACTTAGAAAATTCAAGTCTGCTCTTCAGATACGGCGAATTCTCAAACAATACGATGAATGAGCGCTAAAATTCAGTCGACGAGATTCCTCTATAGTCAATGAAGTTGTACATATGTCTTTACCAATGTACTGTGGATAATAATTACAGATACAGTTGTGGAAAGTATGTTTCAAGATTTTTGTACGAAAAAATGATTTCATTATTCTATAACTAATGTGTCAACTTTATATCCATGTACTTTTTATCTGGATACTTGTCGGTATGGCAGGATGTAGTCATTATAGTACTGGAGTAATAACATGGTCGAAATTAAATTCGTGCTCACGTATATTTTTGTAGCCGTCTCAATGAATGTACATTACACGCGATGGGGATATCGTCTCGTTCATAGCTCGGTTCGAAATAATGGGGGTAGAATCAGAACCAAGCCACACAAACAAAAATAATCAGAATAAATTCGAATATATTGCAACCTCTCTAATCGGCACAGTGGCGGGATCGATTCCGCATCACACTTGCAAACATAGAGGTTGCGCACCATCCATTCAAGCCAACTCTGCGCAGCTGACGTAGCCGATAGCAGTACCACTCCAATCCCACTCTTATTGCCTAGCATGAGTCGAACCTGACGCTAGGGCCTGGCGCTTCTCCCACCATGCACTACACCGATCGATATTCGGCACCTAGTCGGGGACTGATCTTATTTATAGAGGGGCCTTTCGGGGAGGTTGCAGTGTATATGTCACACCAAAACTTTGGTATGTAAGTTCGGGGGAGTATAATTTGTTTCTACTCCTTTAGAGGTGTCTGCATAAGCTTTAAATTATGAAAACGCAATTTTTTTTTTGCATAATTCTTATAGCCTAGAGTTCAACCGTTAATTTACAACGAAGATTTTGTAAAAATTCAAAAAATTGTCTAAACGATGACGTTTTTGGTGAAGGGTGCGAGCTCCTACTACGCTGCGGAGATCGCGTCTTACTGTGATTCACCCTTTTTTCTTTTCAGTTTTTCCCAAAACTATGTTTTATGAAACGGTGTAAGCCGTATCCCAAAATCCCTACGTTCGAATCAATTCAAATTCGGATGAAGCATAGTTGATAACATTTTCTATCGTATGACCGGATGATTTTCCCATATGTTCATCCATTTTTTTAGCAACGAATGATTACAGTTCATTTTTTTTAAATAAAAAATCAAACTTTTTTCTACAACTTGCTATTTTCATAATTGACAAAATTTCAAAAAACTATCCGGTCGTATGAAAGTTTTAATATTGTACTAATCGTGCATTTTATTAATTTATTTTGCATTTCAGATGACCGTAATTTCCCGAGCCACCTACGCCGATTAGCATTGCAGCAACGGCGGTACTTTGTTAAAATATTAATAACTTCATTGTTTATCAATATTTTTCAATAAAAAAAAATACCCAAACTTGGGAAGGCTATGTATCAATCGTGTGTAAAATCTCGACATGATTATCACAATACCGTTAATAGAAAAAAATATTGAAAATCGACCTGTTTTTGGGCCCGAAGTTTATGCTGCCCCTTTCATTTTTACATGTATTTGAATATATACAGCAATATGTACATATATTTATTTATTTACTTGGACGTACGTTCATCGATGCATACACTTCTCGAGGAATGTGCTCCCCTGTGTCTACCTTCATAAACACTTTAATATTATTCAAACGATGCAAGGCGTATATTGAGGACTCCTGGCTACAACGATACGTTATACGAAGAGTAGAGATTTCGCCTCTGGCTTGAAGACAAAACGCACGACTTTGAATCCAAGAGTTTCACGCACTCATGGCAAGCCGTGAAGCCTCATCGTAGATGGCGTATGCACGCATCTATAAACTCCAAACCCCATGTTTAACTGCCTATTTCTCGACCTCCCGTGCCTGGCTGTGTGTGTGTGTGTGTGTTTATAAATCCAGGTTTTTCATTGCCCTGGCATGGAGGACGCTCTCGTGTGTATTATAATTTACGAGGCGTCATTCCCGGGCGATCCGGGCGGTCACACGGAGGCTTCTGCTCTACTTCTTGTAGCATACACACACACCCACACATACGTTACAGAGAGTACAAACGCCGGTCGGCAAATTTTGTAAGCGCGGCTTGTCGCTCGTAAAGAAGTCCGAGGAACAGCCGTTCCATCCTTTTCTCCCTTAAGCCGCTCTTCGTGGATCCTATATTTTCCTACGACTAGCCGCTGCTAGTGTCACTGAAAATGGGCTTTCGCCTTCGAAATATATCTCGGGTATCAAGAGCCGTCTTCCTGAGAGCGATAAAGAGAGAGAGAGAGAGAGAGAGAGAGAGAGAGAGTCTTTGGTGGCAAGTATACACCCGCGAGACCGTTTACGATCCGTTTTATAATCATCCAACTCCCTTCGTCAAGCCAGAAGACTACGTGCGTATATACATTAAAAGCGTAGCCTTAAGGTTTCAGCTAATGCATCCGAGAAATGAGAGTGGAAGCGATGCGCCCACTTCGCAAAGACACGCGAAAACGACCAATCACTCCACGGTCTCGCAGAAATAAGCAGATTTTTATTTTTTCCTCTCTTGCGAGAATTTGTGGAAGTTTGGAAAGAAAAAAGTAACATTTTACGAACTGCAAACGGAATTATAGCGCTTGATGTACAATTTTTTTTGCGCAGGGATTTTACGAACGACGCTGAATTGCGAGATCGTCCTTAGAGGTCCTGCATATGCTTGACATTAAAAAAAAATGTTTCCTCTTTATTACTTAGTTTTACGGCCTGGACTCTTAAATTTAATTTGGACCTTCAATTTTTAAGATTTTATTAAAATTCAAGTAATTGACCATGTTAGCATGCTTCCAGCCTGACGCTAGGGCCTGGCGCTTGTCCCAGTATGTATATTCCGATTGATATTCCGCACCTAGTAGGGGCTGATTTCTTTTATGGAGGTCCCTATCGGAGAGGTTGCAGTGTATAAATAATGTACAGAAAAATTACCAGGACGCTTCCATAACCGCAATGTGATTGGCCCACGAAATACGTCGAGTTTCCGATTTAAAAAAAGGTAAGGTAGGGAGGGGCATGTTGAGCAAGTTTGGAATTATCGTCCTGTAATTCCTTAACAGTCTGCCGTATAAAAAATGAAACCTGCTTTGGTCAATAGGAAATTTATTTGGGAAAAAAAGTCTGTAGACGAAATTCCTGTTATCTTTATTGATTCACAGATAATCGCTCTCAAACGACTAAGGCCATGTTTGCTCAACCTGCCCCGATAGTGGGGTAAGTTGAGCGTGAGTATGACTTAAGTTGGGCAAAGTACGAATGACATTAAAGAATCAGACGTATACAACATGATTTGGTACAATGCAGTAATAAACCACCCGTTGCTTGTTAATTAGTTATGTTTTGAAACATTAACATTAATTGCAATGAACTTTGAAATATTTTTTTCTCATACAATGGTGGAAAAAATCTCTCAAACACGTTTTTTTTTACTTTTTTGGTGCAAAAATAATGAAGGGTCACGTGTTACCGTCTCGTGCGCCGCATGGCAACGGGCGATGGCGTGATATGTTCCCTTTCCCCATATCTCTATTCCCGCCATTTGATGCACCCGCGTGCGGTGCTTAGTTTTCCAAATATTTCGATTGCCCAACTTACCCGTCTGCTCAACATGCCCCTCCCTGCCCTACTGTTGTTCATACCCAAGCTGCACAGGATATTCAGCAAAGTAGTTATATATTTCCAGAAACAATTCAGCTCCTTAGTAGCATTTTAAACTGGCCCCATGACAACCTTAATATAAATGTACCAGAATCAAATCCCATTTTACACTGCATTTACTCGTACATAATTTGCCACGTGGACCGACAAATAATTGAAGGTTACTCGAATGAATTTTGATCGGTAAACCATATCCTTATGAAATCTTGCCAATAAAATCAACGTTCACGTACTGGCGTAGCCAGGAGCAAAGAAGAATCCGCAAATTGCTACAGTATATCGTGAATGCTCGTTAAAAATATTATAATCAACGATAAAAGACTGGGCATGTCTGTACGAACGGACGGAAATTCCGGTAAAGCTTTTTGCAAGAAAAACACCGGCGCGATAAAATTTATATGTACGTTACAGCACGCGACGATCCCGGGGGGGGGGGGGGGAGTAGTGGGTGATCTTCTTGACGCAATACGATCGCGTGTCCTCTCGGAGCGTTTGGTTCGTGTCGTAGCAGCAGCCTCCTCGTTTGAAAATTGTTCTCGCGGGATCGCCGAGGCTCGTAAAGGTAAATCCCGGCTGAGCCGTTAAGACCCGGCATATAGTGAACCGGTCGTCTCACCATCCCTGCGTCGTCGACGTCGTTGAATATCGAGGGAGCTTGCTTTTAAATGGGGCGAAGCCTTGCGGCGATATTGCTCGGTCTATAGAGAAGCTTTGGAGAAGGATGGAAAAGGTGAGTGGAGGTTGAAGAGGATGCGGGGGTGACCGTACAGTATAATATCGTTACGAACATATCACCGAGCATGGGACGAACGACGTGCTGCAATTGACTGTTCGGACGGCTCGCTCGCGCTCACTGACGTGCACAACATATGAGAACGAATGATGTCAGAACGCGTTGTACAAAACGTCAGGCTTATCCCTGACAACGAATGGGGGATGGCCACGACAGCGCCGCCGGGAAAGAAAAAGAATCATGGTATGGACACACTTCAGAATAGTTCCGCGCTGGTCACACGGTAAAAATGACCTCAGTCGTTTTCGAATGGCTGCCGTGGAATTATTATCAATTCAATTAGGTGAAAAAAAAATCTCTATCGGACTTCTTATATTCTAGATTATGAAAAACCTGCGTTAGCGTAAAAAATCGAATAATATAATGGTGAAAAACAATCTTGAACATGAAAATGCCGAAAAATGATTTTTTTTTCACTTGAAAACATATCTATTAGGAGTGTGCATCAATCTTAAGGGATCTATTCGGTAAAAACACGGCTTCATTGTGAAAAAATGGTTATAAATTGATCATTCAAAATATTGTCCATCGCTGGCCACTACTTTTTCCCTTCTTTCTGCTAATATGCGGATTCCACGTCGAAAGAACGACACATCTTTAGAGGCTATCCACGAATTGTCATATTTTTTGGTATCCTTATAAGAATGGAAGGGCTGCTCAGACAAGCCATGAGTCAGCGATCGAAATAGGTGGTAATCGGAAGGAGCAATATCTGGAGCATACGGCAGATGTGGTGACCGGTGACCGGTTTCGCAGCATGAGGTCAAGCGTTGTCGTGCTGGGTAATCAGTTTGTCGCGTCTTTCCGCGTAATCTGGCCGTATTTGCTTCAATGCCCGGCTCAATTGCATCAATTGTTATTGGTAACATTTGATGTTTATCGATATTTATTGATTCTGCAATTTCTTCTTGCGTTTGACTCAGTTCTTCATCGAGTAAAGCTCCTACTTCCTCATCTTCAAACTTTTTCGGCTAGCCCGAATGTTCCTTATCCTCCGTGTCAAAATCATATTTTTTATAGCGTCGAAACCACTACGCATGCATATTGAAATCGATGAAGCATAATCACCACAAGCTTCCGAAAGCCCTCGTTGACTTTCAGCAGCACTGTTCTTCAAATGGAAGCAAAAAAGCAAAGCTTCCCGCAAATTGCATTTTGTTGGCACAAAATTCGACATATTCAACGCTCAAAAAAAAAGAATGTCTTTTACACTTCGGCAAAAGAACACATACTGAAAATGAATTTCACGTGATGCAGCTTTGAAATAAATTTAGTAACAATATGACCAGATGCAATAGAGTACCCTTAAATATAATTCCCATTTTGGACTATCCTCGACGGTTCTTTATTCCCGATAAAAACGGACCCAGCTTGTTCGTGCTCGTGGACTGAACAAGCACCCCCGGCCCTTATCGATTTCCACGGCAAATCAGCTCTGCGAGTCCCGTCCCTGAAACGCTTCACTACACCAATCGACCACGGAAAATCTACTTCAAGGCGCGTTCCGCACGCTGTAATACAACACCTGTGTGTAAATGTCGGCAGTGAAAAGGACACGTGAAGTCAGAAATGTTGAACGGGCAACTGAATGGTAGTGGATGACAGGCGAGCCGTCCGGAGGGTCTCTTTGAAGCAATCGTGCGGCCCCTTAACACTCGAACGTTGTACTCATCTCTTCTGCTCTCCATATACGTATACAACAGAATCCTGCAGATTTACGCGTATATATATATATATATGCACTCGATTATGTGGCGCGAGTCTTGCTCACACTCTCGCACACTCCAGGTCTTTCGAAAGCTGCATGCCATCAGAGCACTTATCGCGTTTTGCTCTTTCCTACATCTGCCACTGGTGTGTACTCGACTTCCTGTTCTTACCCTCTCCCGTGAGCTCTCTGGATGCCAACATTGCGGATTGCGGCATAACACACAAGTGTATGCATTCACGTATGCATTTACACACACACTCATATATATATAGGGGTGTGAATGCTTTGTATCTATACATATCTATTTGAATGCACTTTTGATCACGTTCATGTATAATTGTGCATATATATACACACGGATGCGAAGCCGTCCAATTGAGCAGTCGTGAGTGAGTTCACGTATAATTTAGTTTTATTGCGTCAGGAGATGATGGAGCGCCGGTGAAGAGCGACTATCCTCTCTACTACGTTTAATCGAAAGTACAATCGTGTTGAGGACATTCTACAATACTTTCTCTACCAAATAGCTAAAGATACATGCGCAGATAGCGATATATATATAGGGAAAGATAATATTGAAAAAGATCGACTTTGCCCCCCCCCCCCCCCCCGATACTTTATTGTTCTCGAACTCAATGTTATGGGGATCCCAACATCTTCATAAATGCCTTTAGATAATTATGAGTATATCGGATAAAAGACATTTCGAGGATTGTCCTGTTCCGAAAATCAATGTAGTGCAAGGGAAAAAGATGCTGGGGTCTGCGTTAGCTTGAAGTTTCAAAAATACGATTATTTTTTGCATCATTTTATAGCCTAGGTTCTTAACATGACTTTGCAACAAAGATTTTGCAGGATTTTTCAAAAGTTCCAACAATTGACCGAGTTATGATTTTTATAAAGGGTCAGATCGAACCAACGAGTTAAAAAAAATCAAATTTTTTAAATGTTTCATGTCAATGTTTCGTGAACCTTACGTAATTTACATTTTCGTCGAAAGAACTGATTATATTGGGTCCATGCATGATTCCGTAGCGAAATTCCAACAGATGTCGTTTACAGTTCTTTCTCCGCTCGCACATGCGTTTATTGTCAAAATGGCGCATTTCTAAAACAAAAAGTATAAAATGCCATGAGACAATCGTCAGAAAATTGTCTATAAAAAAGGAACTATGCAATATAATAAAAAAATCCTACGTAGTGCCTCAGAAAATGTAATTCTAAATATACAGTTAAAATTTCAAGTGAATCGGTTGAAATTTGTTTGCGTTATGAGTCCGGCCGACTTGAAAAATGTAGTTTTGAGATAAACGCGTTTAAAGTTAGTAAAAAGTCACGTCATGAATCAAGAGGGGTTTCGCTAGAATTCAAAAAACGAGTACTTAGACATTTTTCACACCCATAATCTTTTGGAATAAAATTTTATAGGTACTAAGGTACATTTTTAACAAAAAAAAATCGATTTTTGGAAACTCCTAGCGTGGCCTAAGGCCTTAAACAATTTTAATTGAAACATTTTTTTTTTTTTTGAAAATTTGTTTTTTGAAATTTACAAAAACCATTTAAACACAAACAAAAAAAAATTTAAAAAGAACAAATTTTATTGAAAAAAAACAATTTCAACCAAACAACAATCAATACATATATATAAATATTTATTTATTATATATATACATACATTCAGTCATATATGCATATGCATCTGTATGTACTTGGGTACACACACATATATATGCATGAACATAATATGTCTGTGCAGCTGAAACCGGATTCTCAGTAGTATAAATAACAAAAGTGCAACGCACGCGAGCCTGCTCGGCTCTCTCGGCTCTCGCCGTAGAGGCCATACGCACACGCACACGTACGAGTGCACGGGGCGATGCTCGTAAATTGCTTTGGGTTTTTCATTCCGGTGTACGGTACGGGAGAGCAAACGTGTGGACCGCGTAATTACGTGCGTGCCGGCTAAATAACGCCCTACTATCGCTGCTCCCTAAGAGAGAATTATGATTTCATTTGGTGTTATACAGGAGCTCGTGGCCGCGCGCGAGACCTTGCTCTTTAGGAGAAGAGCGCCTAGGTGACACACGACGGAAACGTGACCGTATTGCCACGGCGTTCTTTCGCTTCTTGGATTGGTGGCCACCCTTTTTTTTCTATCGGTGCACCTTCCGGACGTCTTGAATGTGCATTTATCTTTTTGTGTGGACGGATTAAACGTGGAGCTTGTTTCCCGTGAAGAAATTTGTTGGGGAATCTCCAGATTCTACCATATATCTATAGGGATTTGATAGGGACGCAGGAAGTCCACATTGGAATCCAAGTGGATTCCGTGCTATTTCCCTATTATCGCCGTGTGAGAATTTTTTATTTCAATATCTCAAACCCAATTTCTTGGATATCCAAAAAAAAATATCCTTTCGTGATCCCGTGAACAAATTTGTTGGGGAGTCCGAAGACGCACCCACATCTCTATAGGAATTTGTGAGGGACGCCACACATAGAGAGTCCCCATTGGGACCCAATTGGATTCTGTACTATTCCCAGGTGTATGCCATTTTTGAGAATTTTTATCACGTTCGAAACGAAAATATGTGAAAAGTCACGAGAATAAACTCGGCGTGTTGAAGATAACCTGCACGCTCCGTGAGCATGTACGTGTGTGGTGATATTATGTCAAAGTGCAGTGAAATAAATAACGAACGATAATTACAGTGGTTCTTCAGTGATGTGATTCAAATCGATTTTGGTGTCTGTATATTTGGTATAGAAAATTAAATGTACAGAATGTGATGAGATGACCTTAAAGTTTGCATCGTTGGAATGCAACGATTTTTTTTTTTCATTTATTTTTGTCAATATCCAAAGACTTTGTTGCGAACTAAAGTCAGAAATATATAATTATTGAGAATACCTGAAAACGTTTGAATGATTTTCACAGCCTGAACAGGCCAAAAAAATGAACAATTAAAAATAATCCATTTTCGTTGCATTCCAATGATGCAAATTTCAACATCACGCGATGGGATCCATCAGAAATCGTATCGGACGCCGTTCGACAATTTGGCAATCCTTTAGGATTCAAGTTGGATTCGCACATTGGATTTTAATGCGAAATGCCAAATCCAATACAATGTACGAGCATAACGTTTTAGTATACCGATCCAATGCGTTGACCGATTGGATTCCTATCAGAAAGTGGGCACATAGGAATCCAATTGGATGCCCACGACAATTTCTGCTCGGTTAGGCTAAAGATTCGGGCACTGCAGGTAGCTGATCTTGATCGGGAAGGATTTTCGGTGCTTTTGTGTTACTTTCTGTGATGTACCACCAGTAAAACGGCTACCTCTGAACAGGATCCTTCACAAAACGCGTTACGGAGTCTGTAACGACACCTCGGACCGCACACGCGACCACGCCTTTTCTCTCTCGATCGGAAGTGAAGAGGGATATAGAATGTACTACAGTCGAGGCAGAACGGTCCAACAATGCGCGGCGAGACCACAAAA
This sequence comes from Ophion ventricosus, assembly GCA_963932345.1. Classification (NCBI taxonomy): domain Eukaryota; kingdom Metazoa; phylum Arthropoda; class Insecta; order Hymenoptera; family Ichneumonidae; genus Ophion; species Ophion ventricosus. The sequence goes on from OZ010712.1 coordinate 22,728,398, forward strand.
TGGACGGTCGTAAATGGCTGACATCCCATTGCGTGAACATCCGGCCACACGAGGAAATACATACATAGTTATATGAACGAAGGAATAAGGTCGATAACGGGGATATTGCACGATTACGGTAGGGATCCGACCAGGATATATGATTTACTTGCCATTTCCCTTGGACGATCGAATGAGCCTGCTCTTGGATGATTATTCCGCATTGGGATGGAAGAGAAACGTCCCCGACGTTACGACCTCTCACACCCCGACCGGTATGAACATTGTTCGAGGGTAGGAAAAGAGAGCCGGCATACACCCACCCACACACACACATACACACTCGAGCAAGACTCCCTCGATTCTACATAGTCGCGGCAGTATTTTACGTCGATCGGTCTCCGTAGACGAATAACGAGAAAAGGACCCGACGAGACGGTTCATTGTGTGCGAATAGAACGAACAAACGAGAAATCGTCGTGTGCAAGAGAAAGAGAAATGGTACATGAAAAAGATCGCAGTCGTAAATATGCAAATCGTGAACAAGTTTGCCAAAGCGTAGAAAGAAAATGGCGACGAAATTCTGAAAGAGAAGCAGAGTGAGACAGAGACAGAGAAAGAAACAGGAAGCTCAATTGTACTGACGGTACATATGTATATATATATATATATATATATATATATATAATGGGGGCTTTAGTAGACGAGGCGGAGGATATACAAGAGGTCCTTTTAACGCGAGTTGGGCAACGTTCTCTTGTAATGATCACCGTACTACATGCGCTACGGATCTCTCTCTCTCTCTCTCTCTCTCTCTCTCTCTCTCTCTCTCTCTCTCTCTCTCTCTCTCTCTCTCTCTCTCTCTCTCTCTCTCTCTCTCTCTCTCTCTCTCTCTCTCTCTCTCTCTCTCTCTCTCTCTCTCTCTCTCTCTCTCTCTCTCTCTCTCTTTCTCTCTCTCTCTCTCGCTCCTTTTCTCTTTTTTCTCCAGCTCTAAGCTATGTTTATACCTCTCTTGAGCTTAAATCTTAAGCCCCAGTAATGGGCTCCGCGAACGCAGGAAACAATTCACTTTAACTTTCGGTTGAAAGAAGCACGAGAAAAAAATATATGTATTTGTAAATATGTATGTGTATATGTGAAGGTAAAAGGCTCGTTGCTTTTCACGTGAAGCAGTACAAAGAGCACCGGAGCCAGAAACACCACGCTTGGTACAAACTTGAGGACAAAAAAAATCTGCCGGAGACTTTCCCGTCGCGCATTATACACAATCCGTCATTGCCGGTTTAAAAATATATGCGAAAAGCTTAAGCGTATTATGTCTGCCTCAAAAGAATTAACGGGCCTGCAGGAGATTAGGGCCCAAAAAACGGGTAGATTCTCAAAAAATGTTGCTGATGAGAGGATTGGGATGACGAGATCGGGATTTCACACACAATTAATACATAGTCTTAACGAGGTTGATTTTTTACATATAATAATAGTATACTTTTAGTATTCAATAAAACTTTCGTACGATCGGATACTTTTTGAAATTTTGAATTTTACAAAAGTATCAAGCTGTAGAAAAAAAAGTTCGATTTTTCAAGGAAAAAAAAACTTTAATAATTTGTTATTAACAAATGGATAAGGGTACAAAAAAATCGTTCGATCATGCAGTAGAAAGTGTTATAACCTATTCTCTGTATAAATTTAAAGTGAATCAAACGAATAGATTTTAATATAGGTCTTACAACGTTTTGTAAAACATAGTTTCGAGAAAAACGCAAAAAAAAGTACGCCATAGCGCAATGGCCGATCTGACCCTTTATAAAAATCGTCATAACTCGATAGATTTTTGACATTTTCACGAAATCTTTGTTGCAAACTGAAAAGGCCCGTGGCTATAAAACTATACAATAGAAAAAAAAATCGTTTTTTTTTTTATTTCATGCTTCTGCAGACCCCTTAACCGGAGGCGAAAGTAATAAAAACACAAGTTAAAGGGCGCACGTTGCCTTCAATAACGCTTATCGATACATTTCCGAAATAATCAAAGAGAAAAAATTATCAAAAAAGAATGCAATCTACCGCATGGAAAATTCTGGTTACGACAAAATGGGTCGATTTACCACCGCGAAGACCGCGTTAATAATGTACAACTCGATACAGTGATGATACGTATACGTATATACAGTGGGTAAAAAAAGTATTTGCACACCACATGTTTTTCAAATTATCCTGCGAAATAAAATAAAATACTTTAGCATTCTTTTTTCGAAGAAAAATATAATGTACGAAAAAAAATAAAATGCTTTAGCATTTTTTTTTTCGTAGGATAATTTGAAAAACAGGCGGTGCGCAAATACTTTTTTTACCCACTGTATGTAAATACGAATAAGTGCGACGCGCATATCTGTTCCGTGGATTATAAATATTAATACGCCTCGATCTACATTGTTCGCGCCGGACACCGATAAAATATGCAAGCCGAGGGCGCCCGGTATGTATGCAATAGTAATTACTACACGTCTCGTTGATAATTCAGTTGCATACGTTTCGCAAAATGCCCCTACGTATGTAGGATAATAGTTACGCGTTTACAAGTTGAATATTTCATGACGTTAGGGGTGTATGTATGTGTGTGTGTGTGTGTGTGTGAGAGAGAGAGAGAGAGAGAGAGAGAGAGAGAGAGAGAGAGAGAGGGAGAGAGGGAGAGAGAAGCCGCGAAATCATTGAGTTTCCGTACTCCGATACTTTAAACACGTTTTTTCTCAAAACCACATCTTTTAAGTTTGTGGGGAACATAACTTTGAAACGAGTTGACCGATCGTGCGAATATTGTAAACATAACTTGATAATAATATTACCTTGAACTTATATCTACTTGTTTGTAAAAATGACTTTTAGAAAGTATTTTTTATTGCAAAACAAAAACGATAATGTTGTGTAAAATTTGAACCTTTTTTCTGAAGTGTCCCATTTTTAAATTTTCAACTTTTTAAATGTTTCTTAAGTATAAGTTCAGCATTTGGATATTAAAGTACTGAAAATTCTTGGCTGATATGTTTCAGATCAATATTGAAGTCGTTGGGTTTCCCACAAACGGACAACTGTCGCCAAAACCTTCCTGGAAGACCACGACGTCATGTTGCCATTTTGTGATATTTTTTAATGAATAAATTAATTTGAACAATTTAATTAGGTAGAAAATTGTACCTAAAGTTTCATAAATGTAAAGTTTCGTTTGTTTAAAAAAAAAGATCAAACTTGTCTATTTTTTCGTCGTTTACGTGTATTTCCCCCCCTTAAATCCGTGGTTACAACAATCCCGCAATACCACTCGATTGTTAATATTATATTGGGTTGTCCGGAAAGTTCGTGCCGATTTTCGGTAGGTGACACATTGAAAATTCGGCAGGAACTTTTCGGACAACCCAATAAATCCGCGAATATCGTGGAATAATGAACTCGTGTGCAAATGGAAATGCCATTTCTTCGCGAGCATAGAAATAATGTGTTCAGCGTTCTTTTTTTCATTCCCAAAGTCCTCATTACTTGTTATTTTGTAAAAAAAAATACCTATTATGTTGATAATTTAAAAAAAAAAAATACCTTCTCCCACGTAATAAGAATGAATGAAAAATGAGTGTAAAAATGAGTATAGAATTGAGCGAAGAAGGGTTATACCGTCCTCTGACAATCGGTATGATCTCACGTCATCAGTTAAACTCGATCGATTGTGCTTTCTCTTAGTTCTATACATATATTCACGATACAAAAGAACATACGTCAACCGCAACACAAATGTCACAACCGATCATTCGACCACATCCTCCCTCTCTCTTTTCTACGTCGTCATCCTCGTAGCCCCAAAGTGCTTGAGGGGAGGATTCATATGCTCGCACCTTCGAGTTCTTGCACCCATAGATGTCGAACTACGATAGCGCAGCTGTCTCACTCTATCTCTCTTTTCTTTCCACCTTCCCTCTCATCCTTTCTCGACGAGAGGTCGAGAAATAAAATTGGACCTCTCGGACGTGAAGTATGTCCACCCGGTGGTCGTGAAACCCCCAATGCAATCAGAATCTACGTTGGAGCATCCTGATCTCTATATATATATAGAGAGAGAGAAAGAGAGAGAGAGAGAGAGAGAAGAGAAAGAGTGTTCTTATCCGTGAATTTGGTAGTGTTCGTATCAGAGTGCGAAAGTATCAGAAAGCCCACGAAGGTTAGAGCTGGGAAGGTGAAATCGAGAGAGACAAAGGCATGAGAAAGTGAAGGTACAAAACGGCAGGTTTGGAGAAAAGAGAAAGAAAGCAGAGTGAAGGGGGCGGGGGAAGGCAAAGAAATAGGGGATGAAAAAGAGTGCCGGCCGATATTGCGCGACCATTCGACTCGACTCGTCGAGACTCCGATGTGCACACGACGAGAGACAAACGGTCAGCAATATCCGGAGTCTCTTTCACCCTTACCTATATATATATATCGAGGACCTTTTCCTGCAAGGAAAATCGGGCTGTTAGGGGTTACACGGTGTACTGGAACAAACGGCATACCTATACAGCTTTCGTATACGCCAGGGCGTCTACTTTTCGTTCTCCAGACTGTGTTACCCAACTCTGCCAACCGATACCAATATATATATATATATGTATTCATGTATGTACATCCGTTCTAAATGTATACACAATCGAAGGACGTTCGTGCAATTGTCCGAAATTGAATGGAAAAAAATATCGGTGATCGGCATGCTCGAGCACACCGTGCACGTGAGATTGCCTTTGGCCTCGAGACTGCCAATCACTGGGCGAACGTCCGAGGAGGGCGAGAGGGCTGCGAAGGGATGTAAGTATAGAGAGCTACTTTGAAGCAGCGACGTTGGACTAAATCTGCGATCGGTCCTACTGTAACTGGCACCCCCAAACGGAATAAATAGAAAGTCTTCGTCTGTACACCACAAATCGCGAGTTCTTGTATCCTCTGAAAATTAAATTTCTGTGGCTGATTGGAAAAGAACTGGAAAAACGTTCACCCTTCGGGGAGCAGCAAAACTGTCTGGATGAATTATGTAGGTGGGACTTGTGGTGTTGATTCTTATGTATAAAGAAAGTCATTTGGAAAATGATAAATCTTTGTCGGAAGGAGAACGGTGGATGGGCGCATCTGTGTAAATCGGTATGCTTGAGGGTTCTGCATAAGCCCGAAATTTAAAAAATAACATTTTTTGATTGCATGCTTTTATAGATTGGAGTCTTAACTTTAATTTGCAGCGAAGATTTTGTACAAAATTTAAAGATTGACCGAGTTTTGATGATTTTTGTGAAGGGTCAGATCGTCCGCTACCGTATCGCGAACCGTCCCGCCGCCCTTACGACCTCTTTTTCTTCTACATTTTTCTCGAAACTATGTTTTATGAAACGGTGTAAGTCGTATCTTCAAATCTGTTCATCTAATTCACTTCAAATTCCGACAGAGCGTAGTTTATAGCATTTTCCATCGTCTGACGGGATGATTTTTAGGGTTTCGTAACCAAAGGGCAAAACGGAGCCCTATTGCTGACACTCTCCTGTCTATCCGTCTGTCCGTCCGTATGTCAAGGGTTTCTAGCTCGTAAACGGAATGGGTTACAGACCTGAAATTTGAATATTTTGCGTAGAATATTGACCCAAAACCGAATATTGAATTAGAAATTCAATTTAATTATTTTTCATAGGGTATCCCCATGAAAAATAATTTGAACATAAATACATGAAAAAGGAGTCGAAAAAACTGCTTACCCTGGCATGTGGGGTGTTATTGTCTAAAGCTCATTGAGTAGAGTACAAATATATTTTTTATACTTTTTTGTATCTTCAAAAATAAAGAAATGGCGGGCCGTCAAAGTTGTTAGTTTTAGACCATTTGTTACGGGGTCTATCTCAAAAACTAAACTAGTTAGGAATTTGGAATTTCTGTATATTATGTACCATATACTGTAGTTAAACAACAATACTGAAAACGTCGATTCCTAATGTAGGATATAATCATTTATATCCTACATTAGGAAATATATAATCATTTAATATATAATCTATAATATAATCAGGAAATTTAATATATAATATATAATATAATCAGGAAATATATAATCATTTATTGTATACATAATACAATAAATTTATCATAAAATATATAAAATTATTGTTATTTTAATATTTACAATACCATATGACTTATTTTTGGAATCGGTAGCGGCCAAGAACGAGAGATTGACGGCACGGAAGAAACGAGATTGCAAATTTAAAAAAAGACTGTAGATCGTATATTTCATTTATTTTTCTTCGCCTCCTCTTTTTCTGCGAAAAATGTGAATATTTTAATATTTTTATATATTTTCAAAAATTCAGCTTACAGCAGGAGTATACAAAGGTTTCTTTAGCTACTATCACCCCATGAGTGGTTTGAGTTTATTTCCACCTCAGAAAAAAAAGCATTATTTAATTAAATATCTAGCTTAAAAAAAGGTAATTTGTCATATGTACGGAACCCTAATAGAGCGAGGCCCGACTCGCACTTGGTCGATTTTTAATATGTTAATAACCATTTGTCAATAACAAATCATTAAAGTTAGTTTTTTCTGGACGAGAATCGAGCTGTTTTTCTAAAACAACGACCATTATTTCTTAACTTTCAAAATTTAAAAATCGTACCCGGTCACACGACAGTTTTATCATTATACTGAAGGTACATTTTTTTAAATTTCTACTTCAGATTACCCTAGTTGCCAGAACCATCTACACCGATTAATGCGAAATCAAGTGGTTACACATTGATCTTAATTCTGATCAGTGAACCTTATGGTTTGGAGAAAGCTTTTTGTGTTTAGAACAAAGTAAATCGATGAATCGCAAATTCGGTCCTCTACAAATGAGCGGTGAAATGTGGAAAAATGAAGCGAGTGTTGCTTCCTCGATTGGTGTATTATACCTCGAGCAAGGTATCCACGTGATCAAAGACCATTTTTTTGCCCGCAATCTTGCCCGCATTAATATTTTACATTCGTCGAGCAATAAGAGCGCGTGATTATCGGCAATCGCGCACGCGAAGTACGGTCCATAAATACAGCTATCGATATAAGAACGAATGATAGGAACCTCCATTTGTCAAGTACATTATTAACAAGGAGGTAGACGTGAGATACAGATAAGACAGGACATGAGAAAGGGAGTGAGGCCGAGGGAAAGAGTAAGAGAGAGAGAGAGAGAGAGCGAGGCGGGGAGGGAGAGGTAGAGAGGGACAACCTTGTCGGTGAGTAATGAGATTGCGCTAGATTGGATATGCTGTAGGGCTTTCTGCCTACATACGTTGCCTTGCTGGTTGTCTCTCGAGCGTCCCTCATCGTTCGTACACAACAGATAAATAATGCTTTACCGACGGTGATTAATTAACTCGCTAGTTTTGCCTCGCATGCGTTACACACACACCAATGATTCGAATCATGCGAATTTATACGAGGACGAAAAAAAATGGTGAAATTTACGATCGACGGGGGTAACAAGGGCCACCCTGATACCGCATTAATACCGAGTGCGCCATTGTATTTCGGAACCTCTTCTTGTCTAGGTCCACCAGGCTGAAGAATCAACGCGTTGCGGTTTGCAACGAATCGAAAAGGGCACGGAACCAAGAGAAGAGGCAAAAGCGAGGGGGGTGGAAGAGGCGTGTATTCGCATGCAAGAGAAATTCTGCTAGGAATACAGGAAGCAGAATTTTTTATAGCATTTAGAAAAACGACGAGAAGAGTGGTCGATTTCGACGATGGTAAAAAAAATGCGCGATCCGCGGATTCCTTTTTACCAACACTCAAACGAGAGAGAGAGAGAGCGAGAGAGAGAGAGAAAGAGAGAGAGAGAGAGAGAGAGAGAGAGAGAGAGAGAGAGAGAGGAGAGAGGGGGACGAGAGAGAGAGACGAGAGAGGGGAGAGGAGAGAGAGAGAGATGGGGGAGGGAGAGAGAGAGAGAGAGACAGAAAGAGGGAGAGGAAAAAGGAAAAAGGAAAAGAGACGACTAACAGGGGTGAAATATGGGGTGATTGATTAATCGAGACATCTTATTGCACGTCTTGCTAGTTACATTGCAGACAAATTTCATACAGCAAAAAAAAGAAACATAAACTTAAAATTAATCTCATAACAAACTCTATGCACAAAAAAACAAAAATGATTATAAAAACAAAACATAATAATAGTTACATAACTCAGAGAATGAATCAACATAATCAAAAACAGTATTATACTAACAAGGTGTCTGCCGTTGATTGAGTTAAAAATCACGCGTATGGTAGAACATTAAAAACTATTAGATACGTATTTTTTTAACCGCGGTAAAAACTGTTTTAAGAGCTGCAATCACCCCCTTTCGAGTGAAACATGTGAAGGGTTGATTTTGCAGTTTCCAGTCGCAAGTAGTCCACCTATTTCACTCCAACAAAAACGAACATTCTTCCTCGTGCAAAACGATCGAAGATCCACTATGAGTACATTGGAAAAAAAAAAGTAAAAATTAAAAGCTCAATCACCTATTAATTTTTCTTTGTCTCGGCCTATATTTAAAAGGGGTACATTAAATTGAATGGAACGAGTAACATTTTGAAGGGGAGATGAAATTAAAGTATGCGTATTTTGCCGGATGACGAGCTTAAGGGGCTAGACAACCCCTTACTTGAAGTTTCTTATCACAGTTGTTTTTTTCTGTATTGAAAATGTATTTGCTGATTCAAAATATTTCTACAAAAATCAGGGCCAGCACCTATTTGTATCTTCGGGTGTAAAAAAATATTAGCACCGCCCCCGGATGCGATAAATGCCCCTGCATGTACCGTAAGAGATTGGAATTGATCCCAGTATAAATCCCTTCATAAATATATATATATATATATTAGAGTGAGAGAGAGAAAGGGAAACAAAAAAGATAAAGAAAGAGCAAGAGAGCGAAACGGAGCACGAGAAAGGGAGAGATGGAGAAAAAAGGGGGCGTTTTGTTACAAATACGACACTGCAGACACACGAGTAATTGATGTACTTTGTTCGAGACTAAGCCGACGATCGTAAATCATAATCCGCCCGTTGCCCACGACACCACTTTACTCGCCGGCACATATCACTGAACGCACGCGATATATACTGAGTAAGAGAAAGAGGCACTTGGGAGGGAGTGATCGGAGAAAGTGAGATAAACTAAATCATAAAACACCAGACAAAAAAAATCGAGTTGTCAGGGAAGTTCGACGTAAATTTCTACGTCTAATAATACATGCAAGAATCGACTATATGCGCTCGAGTCTGATAGTGTAGGGGAGGGGCATGTTGAGTAAGTTTGGAATTATCGCCCGGTAATTCCTTGACAGTCTGCCGTATAAAAATGAAACCTACTTCAGTCAATAAGAAATTGATCTGGGAAAAAAGTCTGGTAAACGAAATGCCTGTTATCCTTATTGTTTCACAGATAACGGCTCTCAAATGACTGAGGCCATATTTGCTCAATTTGCCCCGATAGTGGGGTAAGTTGAACATGAGTTTGAGGTAAGTTGGGCAAAGTAAGAAGAATTGCATTAAAAAATCAGACGTATGTAACATGATTTGGTACAATGCAATAATAAAACTAACAGTTGCTTATTAATTAGTTAGGTTTTGAAACATTAACATTAATTGCAATGAACTTTGAAATATTTTTTCTCATACAATGATAGAAAAAAAAATTTCTATCACGTTTTTTTTTTACTTTTCAGTGCAAAAATAATAAAACGTCCCGTGTTACCGTCTCGTGCGCCGCATGGCAACAGGCGATGGCGTGATGTGCCTACCCTCCCCCCATACCTCTCTTTCCGCTATTTTATGCGCCCGCGTGTGGTGCTTAATTTTCCAAATATTTCGATTGCCCAAGTTATCCGACTGCTCAAACATGCCCCTCCCTGCCCTATACGATACGACGTGCCGTAGGTCCTTTTCAGTTTCCTTCGGACCTCTGCCCTTATCCGTAAAATCGCGAGGGTCCTCTTGCATCGCTACAACTAATTTCGAAATGCTAAGTGTCTTGTATCTAATCGTCGAAGCTCGTTAATCATTCCTCCCTTAAAACCGTCAACGCACAAGACCCGTTTGGTCGATTTATCATTGAGATGAGCGCGGATCAAGACTGCAGGCAGAGCATTTTTCGGAAAAGTCCAACATCATCTGACATTGTGAACCAGTTATATCTATGTAATGTTGGCTATCAACATATCTGGCTGTTTTGAAGGACGATAATTCAAATTTTCTTTAAGGCGTTTGCATAAGCTAGGAGGCCAAACGGCAGGTTGATTTCCAAAATTATTTTCTGATGAGGGTACGAGGATGATGAGGTCGGAATTTTATACACAATTAATACACAGTCTTGCAAACATTGAGTTTTTTTTAAATATTGATAAACAATAAAGTTATTGTTGGGGAAACCGCTACACGCCCAATCGGTAGGTGGTTCTGGCACCGAGGGCGATTTGAAATGAAAAATACAAAAATGTACTTTTGGTATAATAATAAAACTTTCATATGAGCAAATACTTTTTTGAAATTTTGAAAATTACGGAAATTGCATGCTGTAGGAAGAAAACGTTCGATTTTCGATATATAAAAAAAAACAACTTTAATAATTTGTCAAACGAAACAACTTTAATAATTTGTCAAACAGATAAACCTATCAGAAAATGATCTGGTCATACGTTACAAAATGTTTTCAACTATGCTCCGTTCGAATTTGAAGTGGATCAGACGAATAGATTTTGAGACCCGACTTACACCTTTTCATAAAGTATAGTTTTGAGGAAAACGCAAAAGGCAGAAGGGCCCGATTGCGCACCGGGCGGTTTACCGTAGCGCCGTGGGCGATCTAACCATTCACAAATATGGTCATAACTCGGCCAATTTTTTTATTTTTCTACGAAAACTTTATTACAAATTAAAGTTAAGACCCGAGGCTATAAAACTACGCGATAACAAAAAACATAGTTATGAAATTTTGTTATTGTGCAGAACCCTTAAACAAATAATGTTGCGAATAGGGACCACAGGCCACGATGAGAACGGCCCTTGTCGTCGAATATCTTTAATATTACCTTTCGCATATATATATATATTGGGTCTATGCATAATTCCGTAGTAAAAATCGAGTAAATTTAAAACGCAAAATATTTACCAAAAAAAAACCATTTTAATCAAATAAATATGTTTCATTCTGTTCGATTACTTTCTGCCTACTCCCCACGAGCTTCATTAGCCCTCTTTCGTAGAAGTCAGAAGATCTTTGGGCAAATAAGTAATCCAAGTGGTTTTCGAGGACGTCCCGAGAACTGAAGGTTTCATTATTCAGACTGTTCTGTAACGCCCGGAACAAGTGATAGTCTGAAAGTGCAAGGTCCGGCCTATACGGTGGGTACACAAAAACATTCCACCCAAGTCGCAATAACTTTTGCCGGGTCAGCAGGGAAAAGTGTTGTGTAGCGGTGTCCTGGTGGAACACTACGCCCATTCTGCTCGCCAATTCGGGCCGCTTCTGATCGATTGCTCGTTTTAATTTGGCCCGTTGTGAGCAGTACTTGGTCGAACCAATCGTTTTGTTGGGTGGCAGCAGCTCATAATAGGCGATTCCTTTCCAATCCAACCAGATACAAAGCATGACCTTCTCCGTGTGTAATCCAGCCTTTGTGACCGTCTAAGCAGCCTCTCCGAGCTTCGACCATGATCTTTTTCGACTGACATTGTTGTAGACAATTCACTTTTCATCGCCAGTAGTCATTCACGTTAAAAATGGTGCGCAAGCTGAAATTTGGTCCATTAAATTTTGCTCGCTCAGTTCGTGCGGCACTCAAACATCAATAGCTTGTTTACCATCTCACGCTCCCGTAAATGTCTCGAAAAAGTTGATTGATCAATGTTGAGGTTATGCCTGATTTCTGTTACCGTCAAATGCCGGTCAGAGTCGATGGAAGCCTTGATTTTGTCGACATAAAGTCAATTTTATCGATTTTATCGACATAAAGTCGATTTTATCGATTCTATCGACATAAAGTCGATTTTATCGACATAAAGTCGATTTTATCGAAATTTATCAAACCAATTCCGCAACTCACTTTCGTTTACGGCATTCTCTCCGTACACGGCGCATATCTATTTGTGCGTTTGCGATGCGATTTTGAGTTTTCGGAAATAAAAAAGCGAAATGCATCGACAATACACGTTTATTTTCTCATCCATGTTCAAACAATAATTAAACTTCCTATACGTCAGGGATTTAGATGGATACTTTTTTAAAATGTTGGCACAAGTTTCAGATTTTACACAGACACATACAGCCGATGCTTAGGTATATGTGTTTTTATCCGCGAAACTTCGTTCTATTTTCCCAGTATACTTTTATACGCGACGATAACACCGGACGTTTTCGGAGCCTCGGGATAACGGGCTCGCGAACAGAGGCTCTTCCTAAAGAGGCGAAGAGATGATTCGCATCTCTTCTCTACGCCCTGACGGAACTCTATCGCTAGGTAATAAAAAAAAATCGAAAAAAAAAAACACCTATACAAAAGAATATGAGACATGAGAATCATGGAATGTTTGTTCCTTCATTTTACCCGAGATAAAAATATCCATATCCTCTTCTCAACGATGTTCAACTTTGCGGTTTTACGTTACGTTATACATTCCGTGTACGAGCTTGCCAAAAATTGAACTGAGTTTTAAAAATTGATACAAAAATCGACACATGGTGAACGAGATTCGATAAAATTGAAACTATATTTCGATACGAAAGGCCAATCATGTCGAAGGATGGTACTTAATCATAACTTTATAGCAGCACCGGAGTCCGAAAAATAATAGCAAAAATAATAATAATAACGATTTACGGATGGCAAGGGTTCGTTCAGCAATTAATTCGAGAGCACAACTTCAGTCACCGTGCGCGCACTCGTTGCACCTGCGTATACACGTATTCGTAATTTTTTATGTGAGCAAGCTAATTTACTGTCCTATAACCAAGAACTCGCATGGCGTAACCTTTTTTACTTAAAAAAATCTCTATAAAAACCTCCTCCCATTATATATGTATATATATATGTGTGTGTGTGTGTGTGTATGTGTACGCGCGCGCGTGTGTAATTCGAATGCACGTGATCCTCAATCTCTTTTTTTTTCGTTTTCACGTTTTTCGGTGCACTTGTCGTAGTGCTCGCGAATGCGACTGGACGCAACTATAAAATGAAAATGAATCACGCGTGCGCGTTGCTCTCGTTAACTCTTATAACAGAATGTATATACATACACACACACACGCACACATACATATGTATAAAGAAGGCACATAAAACGAAGTGAGCGTGTATATTCCAGCTAGATGGTGGGCCACTTAATTATCCGCGAGGCCAATTAGGCAGCCACTAATGGAGTCCTGCGGTGAGATATGGCGGAACGAGAGAGGAAGAGAGAGGGAGAAAGTTCACAGCGGTGTACCGGAGGAACTGAGGGTGGCCCTCATCGCACCTCATTAACTATCCATCAGCGCCACACGCTTTGCTCTCTCTGTCCGCCTCCCTTCTATCCTCTATCATTTGCTCGCTCTCTCTCTCTCACTCTTTGGATCTCCCATGGCTTTGGATCTCGTCCTCTCTCTCTCTCTCTCTCTCTCTCTCTCTGTCTCGGTCCCTGATGCTTCGAAACTGTTCATCCAACCCCACAACGCTGTCAGCGTTAATTTATTAGAGCCACGACATTAAATATAATTTGATCATGTAGCCCTGAACCGAGTAGGCATATACATGACCTGTGCCAGTAATTGTTTCGCCGACCAATTTCGTTCATCCTCACCCTGTGTAAACGGAGGGAGGGACCATTTTCCAACGCTTGGGAAAATTTATAACGCGGAAACATATAACTGTGTATGCGGAAAAGGAATTTGAGTGTTATTTGTATTTCGGTTGTGTCTGGAAGAGAAGATGTGCAAGGTGGAATGCACATTTATTAGTTATGTTTGTAACGTTTTTGGGAAATCGGCGAGTTTGAGGGGATGGTCGTAATTTATGGTGGTTTATTTGATGTTATACATATTTTTTTTTTCAATTTTAATTCTACATTCTTCGACTGTTTTTTTTCTCTAAGGTTAATGGCGAGTTGATGGAGAACAGAAAAAGCTCAATGAGCCTTGAGGGGTCTGCATAAGCTTAAAATGTCGAAAATAGAATTTTCATTGCATATTTTTATAGCTTAGGGTCTTAAGACGGAACGGTACCCCGGCTCCATCGGTATGGCAGATCGGGATAGTAGATACCCACGGATTTCTTAAACGGCTCTTCAGAATTTCACGAAATTTGACCATCCAATGTCAAATTGATAGCCGAACGGCAATCTTCTCATGAAATTTATTGAATCAAAAAAAAGTAGATTGTATTATCATGCTGAAGCCGTGATAGATATGATGTGAAATAAAAAGTTTGGCGCATGTCACGACTTGGAGGGGAGAAGAGCCGCATAGCCATATTCAAAACACACATTTTGGCACTTTAATCATTTGATTCCATCACACATTTCAGAAAATCCGTGGGAATCTATAATTAGTTGGTATTTGTTGACGATTTCGAGCATATGTCGCACGAACTTCGTAAAGTTTAGTTCGCGCGAATTCCGGCGCTAATGAGTGGCGCCCATGACGCATTCGACATATATCGGTGTCGAACTCGACGAGCCGAGAAACTGAAAATAATAAATCACCACGATTTAAGATCAAGCGATTAATTACGCTAAGTTTCAAATAAATCGACTGAGTAATTGTCGAGAAATTAATTAAAGTAATAAAGAGTATGGCCTTTATTAACAATTAATTCATAGCAATACTTGGAAAATTCAATATATATTGAGTTTTTGGGCAATTGTTGATAATAAGAAGATGATCTGAACGTATTAATTGAATTTACAAACTGAGACATTTTTTTGTTGTCCATTTGAAACAGATGTACAATCACTGACAAAACTTCAGTCAAGCATTCGCGAATATCGTCGTACTTGACTTCAATTGGTATTGAAAGTGGAAAATTAACATTCCTGAGTGTTCATTTATTATTAAATTAGCTGCTTGTAAGGCTAAACTTATACGATATGAACTAGACTTGTAAATTCACAATTCGCCCATTTTGGACTAACTTTTTGTCCGACGGTCCATCCAGTAATACCGTAAAATTAAAAAATGTATTGTTTTGAATAAATTATAAATAAGGGAAAATAAATATTCATGTGTTTTACAATTTTCATCAACAGTAGGCCGTGAAAAGTAACTTTATAAAAATGTTATTTTTCAAATCACCCCAATATAGTTTTTCCATTTCTTTATTTTTATTATTATAGGGAGTAATCTTTTTACAAATTTAGCTTGTCAAGGACTGTGTGAAAACGTTGTAAAGATCTTTTCAGCATGAATACAAACAAAAATTGAGCTATTAAAATGAATAAGTTTTTGTTGCATCTTACAATACAAACTTCAACGTCATCAAGTTGTTGTACACTATAGAAAGTACCGCACCTACCGATCACAATCGTGATCGAGAAGAAATGCTTTAATTGATTAAACATTTATTTTTGCATGTTTTCCGATGTCTTTTGGAGCGCGTAAGAAGCAATCATATTTTCTGAGAGGTTTGAAAGTTCCGTATCTATCGATCACAATCGTGATCGAGGAAAAATGCAAAAATAATTTTTTAAGCAATTATTTTTGCATTATTTTTACCGTAACGTTTTGCGGCTCGCAAACAGCAATCTATTTGCTGCGAGGTACTGAAAGTACCGTATCTATCGATCACAATCTTGTCGAAAATAAACGCATTCATAATTGTTTAAACAATTATGTTTGCATTATTTTTATCCTTACGTTTTGCGACTCCAAGCAGCAATCTATTTGATGAGAGGTACTGAAAATACCGTATCTACCGATCACAATCGTGGTCGAGAATAAACGCATTCATAATTGTTTAAACAACTATGTTTGCATTATTTTTATCGTTACGTTTTGCGACTCCAAGCAGCAATCTATTTGCTGAGAGGTACTTTCAGTACCGTATCTACCGATCACAATCGTGGTCGAGAATAAACGGATTCATAATTATTTAATCAATTATGTTTGCATTATTTTTACCGTAAATGTTTACGGAGCCAATCGCTACACTCAGCAAGGACTCTTGCTGCGAAATTCGTGTTTTTGAATTTCTCGCGAAGTCAGCGTTGAGAAAAGAAAAAGTTCGTTCTCAACGCTGACTGTGTTATGTAAGTACATGTATATACGCTCACCCAGTGTGTACGCGATACGAAGGGTCAGTCCACGGGAAGATAACAATCTTCAACCGCGTGCGGCCGACGTAGTGAATGCACACCGAGGCACATGCACACACGCGTTGCGATACAATGTATAGTGCCTTTTCGCATTCCGCGGCGCAGGAACGCATTTACAATGAGCCGTCCGGATGGGCAGCGCATACGCGCGCTGTCCATCTCCCGATAGATGGCAGAAGCTCGAACGAGTTCTGCCCTACCGACTCGAGCCGGGGCTAGGTCTAAGTTTTGCTTCAGGTACGGTTCCCTCTTAATCAGCACCGTAACTATGCAAGTGTGACCAGCTGATGGGTAGGTGTCAGTTCTAGGTAGTTTCTGGGTAAGATACTATGGTATTTGTATTGTTTTATGTACTTCAAAAGAGTTCTGGCTTCTGACTGTTACCAAATAATTGTAAACAATTTTTATCAGCGACTTAACTATTCAAGTGTGATCTGCAGATGCATAGGTGTGAGGTTTAGGTGTCTTTTACGTGATTAATTGAAGTTCCAGTATTGTTTGATATATTTGAGAAGAGTTCTGGCTTTTAGCTATTTTTAAATAATGGATAGGCGTAAGTTCTAGGTACTTTGTGGGTGGAATACTGTGGTATTTGTATTGTTTGATGTATTCGAAAAGGTTTCTGGCTTCTAACTGTTGCCAAGCAATAGTAAATAATTTTAAACAGCACCGTAACTATGCAAGTGTGATCTGCTGATGGATAGGCGTTAGTTCTAGGTACTTTGTGGGTGGGATACTGTGGTATTTGTATTGTTTGATGTATTCGAAAAGAGTTTTGGCTTCTAACTGTTGCCAAACAATTGTAAACAATTTTAATCAGCACCTTAACTATGAAAGTGTGATCTGCTGATGGGTAGGTGTGAGGTTTAGGTGTCTTTTACGTGGTAAATTATAGTTCCAGTATTGTTTGATATATTTGAGAAGAGTTTTGGCTTTTAGCTATTTTTAAATAATAATTCACAATTTTTATCAGCACCTTGGCTATGGAAGTGTGATCTGCTGATGGATAGGCGTTAGTTCTAGGTACTTTGTGGGTGGGATACTGTGGTATTTGTATTGTTTGATATATTCGAAAAGGGTTCTGGCTTCTAACTGTTGCCAAACAATTGTCAACAATTTTAAACAGCACCTTAATTATGCAAGTGTGATCTGCTGATGGATAGGTGTTAGTTCTAGGTACTTTCTGGGTAGAATGCTATGGTATTTGTATTGTTTGATGTATTCGAAAAGAGTTCTGGCTCCTAACTGTTGTCAAATAATTGTAAAAAAAATTTATCAGCCTCTTAACTATGCAAGTGTGATCTGCTGATGGATAGGCGTTAGTTCTACGTACTTTCTGGGTAGAATGCTATGGTATTTGTATTGTTTGATGTAATCGAAAAGAGTTCTGGCTCCCAACTGTTGTAAAATAATTGTAAAAAAATTTTATCAGCATGTTAACTATGCAAGTGTGATCTGCTGATGGATAGGCGTTAGTTCTACGTACTTTCTGGGTAGAATGCTATGGTATTTGTATTGTTTGATGTATTCGAAAGGAGTTCTGGCTCCTAACTATTATCAAATAATTGTAAAAAAAATTTATCAGCATCTTAACTATGCAAGTGTGATCTGCTGATGGATAGGTGATAGTTCTAGGTACTTTCTGGGTAGAATGCTATGGTATTTGTATTGTTTGATGTATTCGAAAAGAGTTCTGGCTCCTAACTGTTGTCAAATAATTGTAAAAAAATGTTATCAGCATCTTAACTATGCAAGTTTGATCTGCTGATGGATAGGCTTTAGTTCTAGGTACTTTCTGGGTAGAATGCTATGGTATTTGTATTGTTTGATGTATTCGAAAAGAGTTCTGGCTCCTAACTATTATCAAATAATTGTAAAAAAATTTTATCAGCATCTTAACTATGCAAGTGTGATCTGCTGATGGATAGGCGTTAGTTCTAGGTACTTTCTGGGTAGAATGCTATGGTATTTGTATTGTTTGATGTATTCGAAAAGAGTTCTGGCTCCTAACTGTTGTCAAATAATTGTAAAAAAAATGTATCAGCCTCTTAACTATGCAAGTGTGATCTGCTGATGGATAGGCGTTAGTTCTACGTACTTTCTGGGTAGAATGCTATGGTATTTGTATTGTTTGATGTAATCGAAAAGAGTTCTGGCTCCCAACTGTTGTAAAATAATTGTAAAAAAATGTTATCGGCATGTTAACTATGCAAGTGTGATCTGCTGATGGATAGGCGTTAGTTCTACGGACTTTCTGGGTAAAATGCTATGGTATTTGTATTGTTTGATGTATTCGAAAAGAGTTCTGGCTCCTAACTATTATCAAATAATTGTAAAAAAAATGTATCAGCCTCTTAACTATGCAAGTGTGATCTGCTGATGGATTGGCGTTAGTTCTATGTACTTTCTGGGTAGAATGATATGGTATTTGTATTGTTTGATGTATTCGAAAAGAGTTCTGGCTCCTAACTGTTGTCAAATAATTGTAAAAAAATTTTATCAGCATCTTAACTATGCAAGTTTGATCTGCTGATGGATAGGCTTTAGTTCTAGGTACTTTCTGGGTAGAATGCTATGGTATTTGTATTGTTTGATGTATTCGAAAAGAGTTCTGGCTCCTAACTGTTGTCAAATAATTGTAAAAAAAATTTATCAGCCTCTTAACTATGCAAGTGTGATCTGCTGATGGATAGGCGTTAGTTCTACGTACTTTCTGGGTAGAATGCTATGGTATTTGTATTGTTTGATGTATTCGAAAAGAGTTCTGGCTCCTAACTATTATCAAATAATTGTAAAAAAATTTTATCAGCATCTTAACTATGCAAGTGTGATCTGCTGATGGATAGGCGTTAGTTCTAGGTACTTTCTGGGTAGAATGCTATGGTATTTGTATTGTTTGATGTATTCGAAAAGAGTTCTGGCTCCTAACTGTTGTCAAATAATTGTAAAAAAAATTTATCAGCCTCTTAACTATGCAAGTGTGATCTGCTGATGGATAGGCGTTAGTTCTACGTACTTTCTGGGTAGAATGCTATGGTATTTGTATTGTTTGATGTAATCGAAAAGAGTTCTGGCTCCCAACTGTTGTAAAATAATTGTAAAAAAGTTTTATCGGCATGCTAACTATGCAAGTGTGATCTGCTGATGGATAGGCGTTAGTTCTACGTACTTTCTGGGTAGAATGCTATGGTATTTGTATTGATTGATGTATTCGAAAAGAGTTCTGGCTCATAACTATTATCAAATAATTGTAAAAAAAATGTATCTACATCTTAACTATGCAAGTGTGATCTGCTGATGGATTGGCGTTAGTTCTATGTACTTTCTGGGTAGAATGATATGGTATTTGTATTGTTTGATGTATTCGAAAAGAGTTCTGGCTCCGAACTGTTGTCAAATAATTGTAAAAAAATGTTATCAGCATCTTAACTATGCAAGTTTGATCTGCTGATGGATAGGCTTTAGTTCTCGGTACTTTCTGGGTAGAATGCTATGGTATTTGTATTATTTGATGTATTCGAAAAGGGTTCTGGCCTCTAACTGTTGCCAAACAATTGTAAACAATTTTAAACAGCACCTTAACTATGCAAGTGTGATCTGCTGATGGATAGGTGTTAGTTCTAGGTACTTTCTGGGTAGAATGCTATGGTATTTGTATTGTTTGATGTATTCGAAAAGGGTTCTGGCCCCTAACTGTTGTCAAATAATTGTAAAAAAATTTTATCAGCATCTTAACTATGCAAGTTTGATCTGCTGATGGATAGGCTTTAGATCTAGGTACTTCCTGGCAGAATGCTATGGTATTTGTATTGTTTGATGTATTCGAAAAGAGTTCTGGCTCCTAACTATTATCAAATAATTGTAAAAAAAATTTATCAGCATCTTAACTATGCAAGTGTGATCTGCTGATGGATAGGCGTTAGTTCTAGGTATTTTCTTGGTAGAATGCTATGGTATTTGTATTGTTTGATGTATTCGAAAAGAGTTCTGGCTCCTAACTGTTGTCAAATAATTGTAAAAAAAATTTATCAGCCTCTTAACTATGCAAGTGTGATCTGCTGATGGATAGGCGTTAGTTCTACGTACTTTCTGGGTAGAATGCTATGGTATTTGTATTGTTTGATGTAATCGAAAAGAGTTCTGGCTCCCAACTGTTGTAAAATAATTGTAAAAAAATTTTATCGGCATGTTAACTATGCAAGTGTGATCTGCTGATGGATAGGCGTTAGTTCTACGTACTTTCTGGGTAGAATGCTATGGTATTTGTATTGTTTGATGTATTCGAAAAGAGTTCTGGCTCCTAACTATTGTCAAATAATTGTAAAAAAATTTTAAACAGCACCTTAACTATGCAAGTGTGATCTGCTGATGGATTGGTGTTAGTTCTAGGTACTTTCTGGATAGAATGCTATGGTATTTGTATTGTTTGATGTATTCGAAAAGAGTTCTGGCTCCTAACTGTTGTCAAATAATTGTAAAAATTTTTTATCAGCATCTTAACTATGCAAGTTTGATCTGCTGATGGATAGGCTTTAGATCTAGGTACTTTCTGGGTAGAATGCTATGGTATTTGTATTGTTTGATGTATTCGAAAAGAGTTCTGGCTCCTAACTATTATCAAATAATTGTAAAAAAATTTTATCAGCATCTTAACTATGCAAGTGTGATCTGCTGATGGATAGGCGTTAGTTCTAGGTACTTTCTGGGTAGAATGCTATGGTATTTGTATTGTTTGATGTATTCGAAAAGAGTTCTGGCTCCTAACTGTTGTCAAATAATTGTAAAAAAAATGTATCAGCCTCTTAACTATGCAAGTGTGATCTGCTGATGGATAGGCGTTAGTTCTACGTACTTTCTGGGTAGAATGCTATGGTATTTGTATTGTTTGATGTAATCCAAAAGAGTTCTGGCTCCCAACTGTTGTAAAATAATTGTAAAAAAATTTTATCGGCATGTTAACTATGCAAGTGTGGTCTGCTGATGGATAGGCGTTAGTTCTACGTACTTTCTGGGTAGAATGCTATGGTATTTGTATTGTTTGATGTATTCGAAAAGAGTTCTGGCTCCTAACTATTATCAAATAATTGTACAAAAAATTTATCAGCATCTTAACCATGCAAGTGTGATCTGCTGATGGATAGGCGTTAGTTCTAGGCACTTTCTGGGTAGAATGCTATGGTATTTGTATTGTTTGATATATTCGAAAAGAGTTCTGGCTCCTAACTGTTGTGAAATAATTGTAAAAAAAATTTATCAGCCTCTTAACTATGCATGTGTGATCTGCTGATGGATAGGTGTTAGTTCTAGGTACTTTCTGGGTAGAATGCTATGGTATTTGTATAGTTTGATGTATTCGAAAAGAGTTCTGGCTCCTAACTGTTGTCAAATAATTGTAACAAAATTTTATCAGCATCTTAACTATGCAAGTTTTATCTGCTGATGGATAGGCTTTAGTTCTACGTACTTTCTGGGTAGAATGCTATGGTATTTGTATTGTTTGATGTATTCGAAAAGAGTTCTGGCTCCTAACTATTATCAAATAATTGTAAAAAAAATGTATCAGCATCTTAACTATGCAAGTGTGATCTGCTGATGGATTGGCGTTAGTTCTATGTACTTTCTGGGTAGAATGATATGGTATTTGTATTGTTTGATGTATTCGAAAAAAGTTCTAGCTCCTAACTGTTGTCAAATAATTGTAAAAAAATTTTATCAGCATCTTAACTATGCAAGTTTGATCTGCTGATGGATAGGCTTTAGTTCTAGGTACTTTCTGGGTAGAATGCTATGGTATTTGTATTATTTGATGTATTCGAAAAGAGTTTTGGCTCCTAACTGTTGTCAAATAATTTTAAAAAAATTTTTATCAGCATCTTAACGATGCAAGTGTGATCTGCTGATGGATAGGCGTTAGTTCTAGGTACTTTCTGGGTAAGATACTATGGTATTTGTATTGTTTGGTGTATTTGAAAAGAGTTCTGGCTTCTGACTGTTACCAAATAATTGTAAACAATTTTTATCAGCGACTTAACTATTCAAGTGTGATCTGCTGTGCATAGGTGTGAGGTTTAGGTGTCTTTTACATAGTCAATTATAGTTCCAGTATTGTTTGATATATTTGAGAAGAGTTCTGGCTTTTAGCAATTTTTAAATAATAATTCACAAGTTTTATCAGCACCTTGACTATGCAAGTGTGATCTGCTGATGGATAGGTGTTAGTTCTAGGTACTTTATGGGTGGGATACTGTGGTAGTTGCATTGTTTGATGTATTCGAAAAGAGTTCTGGCTTCTAACTGTTGCCAAACAATTGTAAACAATTTTAATCAGCACCTTAACTATGCAAGTGTGATCTGCTGGTGGGTAGGTGTCAGTTCTAGGTAGTTTGTGGGTGGGATACTGTGGTATTTGTATTGTTTGATGTATTCGAAAAGAGTTCTGGCTTCTGACTGTTACCAAATAATTGTGAACAATTTTTATCAGCGACTTAACTATTCAAGTGTGATCTGCTGATGCATAGGTGTGCGGTTTAGGTGTCTTTTACGTGGCAAATTATAGTTTCAGAATTGTTTGATATATTTGAGAAGAGTTCTGGCTTTTAGCTATTTTTAAATAATAATTCACAATTTTTGTCTGCACCTTGACTTAGCAATGTTATTTTGCCCTAAATATTTTTAATCACTGAGAAAATTCAGTTCAAAAATTTCAATTGCCTCTCTCGCACTCATGTGTCACGTGGTATATCTTCTATTTTGTTTATAGTTTTTGCTGACGTTGAAGTTTGCATCGTTGAAATGAAACGAGGTTTTTTTGTTCAGTTTTATTTCATCTATAAATAAATTAATGTCGTAAATCTCTAATGAGAATTCGTAAAAACGTTTGACTGACTTTCACAGACTAAATCGGCCAAAAAAAATGAAAAAAATTTTTAAAAGTTAACTTTCGTTGCACCCCAACGATGCAAACTTTAACATCATAGTTTCTGACTACGAGCCGCCAGATTTTGCGGCAATCGATTGCTACTCACACTACAGCAAAGCGCAGAGGCCCTATGGCAACGGTTGCTGCAAATCCGTTTGTGATGAATGTATACGTGTGCACGTTCACCATGCGAGATCGCCGGCAGTAGGAAAACTGATGCACTAGATTTTCAGGATTGTCGATAATATTTTGAGCTTCGTTGGTACAATTTTGCTAGTTTCATGTAAAAAAAAAACTCTGAACCCCAAATTTCTTCCTCATTTTTCCATACAATTGGTTGAGTCAGCGCTCAAAATGTGTGTTTTTTTCACTATCAAGAGCCTAACGGTCTTGAAATGTGCATGAATTCGGTGCATCAGTCGGTAATTCACAATTCATACTATGTCAACTACGATCCGTGAATTTTATTTTTCTTCAAATTTTGGAAAATTTCGACCGTCAGGCTCTTTCTGTAACAATATCGCATTTACACAATAAATTTAATCTCAATTAATCATACAATTTGGTCGAACTTTCGGTTGAAAATTTCGAAGCGGTCGGAGTGTGCAATACATCGCCTTAACTTTAATTAGCAAAAAATATTTTGTACAGATAAAGATTAAATAAAGATAAAAATAAAGATTCAAAAAAATTGATCGCGCTATGGCGAACCGCCCCGCTGCAACTTACAAATATTTTTGAATTTTTTATCATTGAGCTTCACTTTCATAACTAATTGCATGCGAAATTCGACGTAAACTCGGGCGTATCTCTCGCTCGTTTACGCTCCTCGACACTTTTTTTCCCTACACTGATGAAAGCCTCAAAGAGACGATAACGAAGTTTGTCACACGCAACGATATTTCCATCAAACCGAGGGGAAATATTTTGTCAGTTTTTTTTTCTCTATTGCGCTTCGCGATCCGACGGCCTCGATGGATTTTTCGAGTGGGAGAATGTAATTGAATTAAAAATAATTTGACCATCGAAAAGGGGACTTTTAGTTGAACAATATTCAATAAAGTTGCAAGGTACTCTACCCCCCCTTTGATGATATTAAAAAACATGTTTCTATCAGTCAAAGGGAACACTCGTGACGTTCGCTATATTGAAAATACGTATATGTATACTCCGCGTATATGATCCTCTTTAAGCGCCGGCAATAATGCACGTTTGCTCGTAAACAAATTCAATTACCATAGACGGGAAATATCGTTGTGCCGGTATATCGCTTCGAATACGTACACGCTATACCTACGAGTACAAATTATACGTAAAAGTCGTTCCAGCCTCATCCAACAGGATCCCTATTCTTTCCGAGTCCTATAAAGCTGGATGTTTTTCCAATTTTAAGAAGTTTCCGAATTTCTGTTCGTTCACAACTTTGGCCTATTTTTGGACTTCCATAACATCACAACGAACTGGACCATCATTCTTTTTCCTCTGTTTTTAAAACGATATTTCCTTGACAGTTTACCCGTGTCTTCGTGCAAAAGTGTCCCGGTAGTGAATTGGGAAACAGTCGCGGTGGGCAACTCTCCGAGGAATTCTCCAGAGAATCGGAAATCGCAAACTGCCAATTTTGACATAAAGTGGATGGGACGCGGCGTTGTAGAAGGCCAATGTGTCGTTCGCAGGAATTGTGAAAAAAATCTATAAATAAATCTATACCTATAAATCAGTTTTGTGACTGACTAGCTGACTGACATATTGGCTCCGTGTGCAACACTAGTGCCGGGTAGCGTTCGTATTTTTGTCGGTTCCGTCAAAAACTCTGCGATTATGGTTATAATATTGTGATAAATTATAAACATTAAAATCGCGCCTCGATTGTATTTAATTTGTTCGCATTAAATTAATTTGTCTCGCCAAAGAAGGCAAGGAGTGTTTCCTTTCAGTAAAGTAAAAAAAAGTAAGTGAAATTTCCTCAAAATGTCTATTTTTCTTAATTTGTAATTTTGTTGTAAGACGAGAAAAATGAAACAATATAATTGCTTTTATTAAAATTTAACAATTCGTTGCTGTACCACTAATAACGAAAAAAAAACATTTGTTTTCTGATCGAAATGAGCATTATTTTTAATTCCGGTTTCGAGACTGTAACTCACAATATTAATTTCCAACCTCAAACTCAATCTAAGGGAAATCTGTTGGCATCTCCTGAACACATCAGGGACGTAGAAGAGTTAAGGACAAAACATGACCCAAGTTTAATCATTCAAACTCGTGACATAAGGCAAACCTCTATTTCTTTGACGCCTTACAATACTTCTTCACAGGTAAGTTCACCTTCGTTTAAATTAATTTTATGGTTTCAAATAGCTACACGGAATATTTGAATATTTACTTATTATAGATAAATACAGCAAAAATCGTCACTGAAGCAAAATGTTATTGTGTCTACAATCAAAGTGGTGAATGCAAGCCAATTGCTGCTTTAATTTCTTATATCAACCACGAGAAATACTGCATATAGCGTACTGCGCTTATACAGATTTCCCAGATAGATCGCCGAGTTTATTGCAATTTTTGTCACATGCAGGTGCTACGTTGGGTTTTATTACCCCCATCCTATATCATACTTTGTACGCGGAGTCAATAGACAACGCACAGCCTTAACCGCTGAAGATAAAAACATAAAATTCGGAAGATATGTTCTTTAGAAGGTGTAGAGGTGCACTAAGAAAAGATTTTTTTCGAAAATCAACTCCTAAGGGATTTCAATGGGATATAAATGTTTGTATGGAAAATTGTATTCCCTGCGTGTATCAACTTGAAACTTGGTATAAATATTCTTCAAAACAAATAATAAAACGCATGTTTTAAGATTTTTCAAAACAATCCCTAATAAGGGGTGCAGCTGGCAATGGAGTTCCACGTTGGTCAAATTCCACGCTGGCGAAAGCTAGTCTGAAATAAATGGGAAATAAGATCACCTTGGAAATATCTTTTCCGGTTTTGTTGTTCTTTTTACTTGACATTTTGAACTGGAAAGTCCCGTATGCAGCTATTCTCTATGGGGCTGATAGAACCAAGGGCGCGTTGCGTTCGAACCAACTCGTACATTCATAGCATCGTGTAGATACACTCGGCCTTGTTCAGTCGATGGCGTTGTGTGTCACATTAGTTACGTTTAGCGCGCAAATTCGACGGAATTAATTAACGTATGCGTTACACAAGCGGGCGCGCGTTCGGGAAAGCCAAATTTCCGCGATAAAGTTTCGTGTTAACGGTTGAAATGGGTAGAAGTGTACATAATGGTGAGACACGCATATGTATATGAATATATATATATATGTACGTCATTGGCACGCCTGACGAGGTTTCGCGTTTTAATGATTTTCCACGAACCACACCATCGTTATTTGCAATTATGACGATACGAGCTGTGATATCATCACGTCATATTCTGTACACGCAAAAAGTGATCGAAGCCCTGCACAAACGATTAAGTGCAATTGTGCAATTAAAGTCACTTAGGACTTGTATTTTTGGGAAAATTGAATTTTGATCATCCATTGACGAAACGTAAAACTTGTAATAAACGAAAATTCCATTATTTCTATTTCCATATATGATTACTTCCAAATGGAAAATTGAAAAATTGAAACATTAGTGAACACATTAATTCCTTATTTAGAAAGGAGAAAAACGTAAATAAAGAAAGTACTGCACAAAAATTTCCAAATTGCAAAGAAGATTGGGATAACAAATTGCCTAAATGTCGAAAACTCCGCAACGATCATGCAGCACATTAAGGAGGGAAGACCATTTACAAATTCGAAGAAATCGATTTTTTTCTCCCCCATAAATCGATAGTTCAATTTATACTCAGCCACAGATCAGCGAAATTCCAAGAATTCCCTGAGTTTTTGCGGAGAAACGCCAAGAGCGTTCGTGCCAAGTAGACGCAGAGGTAGGACCAAAAACGGCGGTGCATGCGCCCTCCTATATTTAGTCTTGCTCTGGTCTTTTATGTTCGGTAGTTGTACTATACTCGGTAGGGCCCATCGTTGTAGATTCGGAGCGTCGCAGGTACTTCAAATTTGACCTTGTGCCAGTTGTGAATTTAGTGCTTCTCAAAATGTCCGCGTACCCAAAAGGTTCTCATGCAACACCTAAGGGACCTCCACGGAAGAGAAATTTTTTTGGAAACCAACATAATTATAGGTGGTGCAAGTGACGAAAAGCTCAGGCTACTGGTGAAACTTTCAAACACCCTGCGCCGCTCCATCCTGATGTCCAGAAGCATCTGTTGTCGATATACACGGATTTATCCAATCATGATTTATTGGAGATGATGCTTTGAATTCAGGCTTGACTGTCATCGAAATTGCAGATTACATTGCAGCCAGCATATTCGACGAGGGAAATTCTGCAATTTCAAGAGTTATGAGCGCTCTGGACATCAGCGTTAGGGAGCAATCAAAA
This sequence comes from Ophion ventricosus, assembly GCA_963932345.1. Classification (NCBI taxonomy): domain Eukaryota; kingdom Metazoa; phylum Arthropoda; class Insecta; order Hymenoptera; family Ichneumonidae; genus Ophion; species Ophion ventricosus. The sequence continues at coordinate 22,756,126 of OZ010712.1, forward strand.
AAATTCGCAAAGAAAGCCGACGAGCGACGCGTATCGCGCCAGGAGCGTCGCAGCTCTCTATCTTCCAATGAGGATCGGAAAGCCCGTAGAGAGCAGCAGTAGCAGAAAAATCGTTTTTACGAGAATGCCGAAGAAGTCCCATGTTGCGCTGGAATCCCTCGTTAGCCGGTAAGACATCAAAATCATTAAGTTTTCCCTTGTTGAAATTTTGAGCGCGTTTTTCTCAAAAGTGTATTTTTCCGAACTGCTGGAGTGATTACGCAAAAACTATTCAACCGATTTTGATGAAATTTGTCACACATCTTCCTTATACCAGCAGTTTGTCGGTGAACCTAAATAATATTTGAATTCTAAAAATAAAACGTGCTTTCGCTCTTAAATGTAGTAAAAATTTCATGAAAAATCAAAAACTTGACTTTATCAAGCTGTCATTTCGTGAATTTTACATATATTTCCAAAATACTGGTTCACCGACAGCGTATGGGTGTTACTTTTGAGAATCATTATGACTTTTTTGTTTCAGACAATTACAGCGGAAACTTTTTCAGCGACTGGCTCTGAACTTTGATATACACGACTGGCAATTTGCGTTGAGAAAAATATATATATATTTTTGCATACTTAAAATATTAAATAAAACACACACAAAGTTACAAATTTCCATGTATATTCTTTTCATGAGAAAAAAAATCATAAAAAACCCCTAATTTTTTACGTTCTAAATAGTCTTCTTCCCTTAAAAAAAAATCGAATTTATAATCCGTGGTTTAAATATTGAATTGATTTATTCAATACAATCGCGATTATCTACATATATAGAACAGTTCTGCGACTGACCGACTGAATAACTGACTGACATATAGAAACATGAAATTTGGAAAATATATTCCTTAGAAGGTGTAGAGGTGCACTAAAGAAGCATTTTTCGAAAATCAACCCTTAAGGAGATAAAATGGGGTGTGAAATTTTGTATAACAAACTTTAGTCCTCGCGTGTATCAACTTGAAACTTGGTATAAATATTCTTCAAAACAAATAATGAATTGCATATTTTAGGATTTCTTAAAACAACCCCTCATTAGGGGTGCAACAGGGGGTTGAAGTTTATATAGGAAAATCGAATTACCTGCTTTCATTTCAATGAAATTCGGAAGATATTTTCCTTAAAGCGCGTAAAGGTGCCCTAAGAAAGGCTTAGCTTTTCGCATTGTCACCTATATGTGGACTACTTGAAAGTATTGAGTGCCCAAAACTTGAATGTTGTTGCCAAAGACTATAAGTCATACAATCTTGTCTACAGAACTATATTGCTAAGCAATATAATTCTATAGACCACGACAACATCGTATGATACTAGAGTTGATGGTTGGCACTTTTATACAGCTATTTCATGGATCACCAACCCTTACCTCAATAAGTCTACCACTGTACCGGAGTAATATGATACACTACCTTCTTTCTTTATTGCTTACTTTTTTTCTCCTTGTTTATCTCGCTGGATCAAATTCTGAAGTCCACGCGGACGAAGTCGCAGGCAAAAGCTAGTTTATTTATATTTAATTGATTTCTTTGGCTGTCTATTGTTGGTATATATGTGTGTAATTTGCGTATACTTTGAGCCATGACTGTCGAACGTGTGCGTGAGTTTTGGCACAGAGAACTCGGGTCCTCCAAGGTATGAGCCTCGGGCGAGGCTCCCT
>OZ010712.1:22758024-22805576 GCA_963932345.1 Ophion ventricosus
AGATTAGCGAAGTGCGGGTAGGGAGTGATAGGGAAAAAGGGTTCAATTGGGAAGGGTAATACGTAAAAACCTGCAAGGGTTTGGAGGTTGGAATACTGGAAAAATAAATATAAACTACCCACAGATTTTTAAAAATAATTGATGTAGAGATACTTTAGCTAACAAAGAGCAATAATGAAACAAATTATATTGTTTTAGGTCAAATCAATCCGATATTACCTGCTCCAGCGACTTTTTCAGTTTTCAGCACTACCTCCCCAACACCTTGTATGTATACCACATAATATATAGCTTACCAATGTTGAAAAATCGTTGTGTCGGCCTGTACATGTTTTTAAAGCTGAAACTGGCAAAATACAATGCTAAGACGATATCTACCACTTTTGGAAACACAGTAAACACTTCGGCAATTACTCAATGTTAAACAGTTTCATTAGCTTTAATCATTATCTGCCCCATGTTTTTCTGTGGTCTTTCTGGTGATGTGATCATGCGTATAGAAACAATAAACTTTTTTTGAATCCATCAAAAACGTGTTTTTTTTAACATATTCGATCGTGTTTCCTATAATAACGCTCAATACGACATGACCCTAAAATCCATTACCGACATTCAAACATGAACCAATATGCCGATGTACACGCGAGCGACGCCGCGGGCTACTGTATTACGCTGTAGAAAAATTGAAACAAGCCGCAGAAAGTGAAATAACATTGCAGACCACTGTTACAGTATGTATTTGTGGAAACCAAGAGAGAAAGAGGAAGAGAGAAAAAGAGAGCACAAAGAGGCATCCCACCCAAACCTATACAGCAATCGTCACACAATTATGGACCTGGCAATCGAACGTTCGTTATCGGCAGCTGCGTTTTCCCCGAAAATTGCTGAATGGAGCTATATGAGGCGAAAAAAAACGAGGCCATTCGAACGAAGTTACAATAACCGCAGGCTGCACTGACTTGTATATATATCCATCCTTTATACATATTTATCTATATTTATATACAGAGTCGCACTGAAAAATGCATATCTACGTATACATATTTACTCCATATATGTGTATCTATTTATAGTTAAGGCAATATTGTTGTCTAGAAATTTGAAAAAATTGTTTTTTTTTTATTTAATTTTATTATTACACAGACCTCTACGAATACGTCTGTGAAACCCGTTTAAGGGGCCAGTCCACTTTGAAAATTTCAAAAAATCGATTTTTTTTTACTGTTTTCGAAAGTACATACATTCAGAAATATTGTGTCAATATTCTGTCAATATTGCCGATTGAGTTTAGGTAAGAGTTTTTCATAGTATAAACTTCAAACGCATTTTTCTCGAAACAACGTTTTCAAAATCTAGCTCCATCGTATCTCTAAAGCTAATAAACCGATTCTCTTGAAATTTGAACCACATATTGTAAACATGATTCGCAACAAGATGACCCTCGATGGTTTAAAAATTTTGATTTTTACTTTTTTTTTGCGGAAAACTGCGAAAAAAAACGCGTTTTTTTTTTCTTTTTTCGTTTTTCATCTGCCAATTTTTTATTTTTTGATAAAACTTTATATCCAAGGGTCATTTTGTAGCTGGTGTCATACTGAATCTAATGGACTTTGATTTTTTTGTTTTAGACAAGCCGTTGCCGAGTTGTGATGGAGCTACCTAGCCCACCTATTTTTGAGGCGTTACATTAAACTATAGTTTTTGTACTTAAAAATGAATAAAGATGAATAAAATTTTTTTTAAAATGTATTTCAAGACTTTATTTATCAAGCCCAACAACTTTTATATTCATATCTTTTATAAAATCCTCAAAAAAAAATCGCGAGAATAGCCTTTCTTTCGTGGCTCCAAAGTGGACTGGCCCCTTAATGATATCATATCATAAAATTAGCCGAGTTACAGAACTTATAAGAAGTACGCTTTTCCAATGTTTGTAGGAGAATTGAGACGCAATAGTTTTTTTTCTCTTTTTTATATAAATCGTAGAATGGCCAGAAAAATGGAAAAAATTGATAATCCAAGTTCAGCATGCCGGCGTTTTGGATTTTGTTTTGCTGGATCTGGTACCAAACAGCACAACACTCATACAGATTAAAAATATGTTCGATTTTTTTTTTTGCACATTTATACAACGTCCACAATACTGATCGCCAATCAGGGGCATTTTCCGTGCACCGTTGTAAAGGAACGTACAAAAATAGATGAAAATCAAGTTAAAAAAATAAGCTATTTGTACTTAGGGCAGTGATTTCCACTGAAAAACAAGAAAATGTACTTTTAGTATAATAATAAAACTTCCGTATGACCGGATGCTTCGTTGAAATTCTTTATATTGGAAAAATGGCAAGATGTAGAAAAAAATGTTCGATTTACAACAAAAACTTTAATTATTTATTATTAACAAATGGATGAACATATGAAAAAATAATCCGGTCATACGATAGCAAATATACGCTATGCTCTGTCCAAATAAAAAATTAATCTAATCAATAGATTTTGAGATACGACTTACACCATTCCATGAAACATAGTGGTTTATTATAGATATTTCGCAAATGTCCTTAAATTTCCCATTCCGCCCTGACACGACAAACTTCATTGGCAAAATCCAACATTCCCTCAATGCCGATAACTCCCGTGATTTTTCCATGGATCCGCATTCATCCAATATACGGGTTCTTTGACCTGTCCTTTTGCGCTAAAGCGTCGGTGGGTTTCTAACTTAAGGCGCTACATCATCTTGGCGCACGGAAAGAAAGGTATAGAAATAAATAAAAGAATTGACGCGACTATTAAATATATAAAATCATTTTTCACAAATACATTACAGTTTAAGGAAGAAATTAAAAAAAATGAATTAAAAAAATTAAAAAATAACGGTAAAATAAGTCGTCCAGTAGAACCCTCTTTCCCAAAATCATTGAAGATGATGGGATTTTTTTTATCTGTCAGGCGTTGTCCGAAAAAAAATGTTCTTATGAAGAAAGGTAATAGCTAAAGTGTAGCATAGGGGAAATTTAAAAAAAATGTAGAAATGACAGCTGTGTGGAAAAAAAACTTTTATTTTTTCGCAATGCCTGCCCCGAAAGTGCGATTTTCGATTGGTGTTTAGCGTGCGGAAAGTGGCTTATTTCTCAACGATGCTTACTTTCCCGCACTAGTGCGGGAATGTGAGACTTTCCCGCACTAGTGCGGAAAAAAATCTATTTATAGCTCACTTTACCACATTGATTCGTGAAAAAACGGTTTTTTTCACAGTTGATAGTTTTTTGTTCTACGATTTTGGACCGATTGAGCAAACTTGAATGTAGCGAAATTCATGTCATATGAAACGTCAACTTATCACAGTCGTATTTTCTGACAAGGAAATGATCTGAACTGATGTGATATATTTGAATATAATTGTTATTGGTTTTGTTGAATCTCAAATCCCACATTCGAGACAGTCATTGCAAAAAATAATGTATGGGACATGTGCGAAAAAAAACGAATTACATCGCGCGTAAGTTGCCGAATTCGCCTCGACTTATGGTGCATTTCTCACTCGTACTCGTGTGAAATGCACCATAAGCCTTCGGCTCATGCGGCAACTTCACGCGCGATGGAATTCGTTGTTTTCCGCACTTGTAGCATAAATTACTATTACCTAAATTTTGAGTTTTGAAAATGAATAAAAAACGAACGCGGCATCCAATCAAAAAAATCCTATGCTACATCCTAGATAATATTATATCTACATATAAAAGAGTTCCGTGACTGACTGACTGACATATAGGCAACGCACAGCCTAAACCGCTGAAGATTGAAACATGAAATTTGGACGATATGTTCCTTAGAAGGTGCAGAGGTGCACTAAGAGAGGATTTTTCGAAAATCAACTTTTAAGGGGGTGAAATTGGGTGTAAAAATTTGTATGGAAAATGATATTCTTTTTGTGTATCAACTTAAAACTTGGTATAAATATTCTTCAGAACAAATAATGAAACACATATTTTAGGATTTTTTAAAACAATCTCTAATTAAGCGTACAACGGGGTGTTGAAGTTTGTATGGGGAAATCGTATTTCCTGCTTTTATCTCGATGAAATTCGGAAGATATATTCCTCAGAGGGCGTAGAGGTGTAATAAGAAAGGGTTTTCGAAAATGAACTCCTAAACAGATGAAATAAGATCTGTGTATGAAAAATGTTTCTGTGGAAAGTTATATCCCTTGCGTGTATCAACTTGAAACTTGGTATAACTATTCTTCAAAACAAATAACAAAACGCCCGATTTAGAATTTTTTCTAACAACCCCTAACAAGGGGTGTAGCGGGTAAGGAATTTTCTATGGGCCAAATTCCATGCAAGCGAAGCTGCGGGTGAAAGCTAGCAAAGAATATGGGGTACAAATTTCATAAAAATTGATTGAGTAGATCTCGAGATATTTTGTCCACCGGTTTCGAAACAGGGTCCTACTAGACGACTTACTAGGTCTGTAAATGTGAAACCGGAATTTGCCCATAGATGGCCCTAGCTGCCAATGTAGTTACCGTCAAGTCACGTCATTGGCGCCATTTGCTTTGTTGACATCTAACAAAGATTTTTAACTCACAACAATACAAGTTTCATACCCCAATATAGTTTGTTATAGCGTTGAACATGTCGAATTTTGTGCCTAGAAATTACGATTTGCGGACAGCATTAATTTTCTGTTACCATTTGATGAAAACTGCTGCAGAATCGCATCGAATGCTTGTCGAAGCTTACGGTGAGCATGCTCTTGGTAAATCACAGTGCTTTGAGTGGATTAAAAAATTCAAAACTGGCGATTTTGACGTGAGGAACGAAGAACGCGGGAGGCCACCGAAAAAGTTTGCCGACAGAGATCTGCAAGTATTGTTGGATGAGGATGACAATGAAACTGTTAATACTAGACGCTACCGACAACAAATGATCGATTTGAATCAAGCTTTGCGTGAAAAATGACCAGAATATAAAAAAAAGGCAGCACATAGTGATTTTCCTTCATGACAATGCACCATCACACACAGCAAAACTGGTCAAGGAAACGATTGAGGCGTTTAGCTGGGAAATAGTTTCCCGTGCGGCTTACTCTCGAAACTTGTCTCCGTCCAATTACCACTTATTTGCATCGATGGTACACGCACTTGCTGAGCAGCGCTTCACTTCTTACGAAAATGTACGAAAATAGCTCGATGACTGCGGTTTGCCTCAAAAGAGCAACAGTTTTTTTGGTGTGGCAGCCACAAATTGCCAGGTGGGAAAAATGTACAGCTAGACAATACTTCGAATAAAATATTTTTCATCATTTCCATACAATAGACGTGTATTTTCTATACAAAAATTCCGGTTTCATATTGACATACTTGGTATATGTCCGTCATTAAATTTTTTATTCGTTTTTTCCCTTCAAATATGTTTATAAAATTATAATGTATTCGTCAAAAATAAAAATTAATTTACAGATTTAATAGTCACGTCAAATAAAAAAAAAATGTTATACCTATTTTTCCGATCGTCAAGGTACACACCTTAAAATGAAAGACGAGAGAGCCTTAGAAATATTGTTGGACAAGCGCATCTCTAGCGATATGATGAAAAACAATGACCATATGAAACTACGATATGCATTTCTCTCCCTCCCTCTCTCTCACTTACTCTCTTTTTTTTCATCGTTTACGTTCGCACATGAATGCAAAGCGCGTTTAAATTGCGAACAGGTACGAGAATTACGATATATATATACATTGTAACAAAAATAAAATGGAGAAAAAAAGAAAACAAAGTGGAGACTCCGCGATGACATGGGCGAGACTTCCCCAACACCGCGATATTACCCCGGTACAGGGGTTGAAGCGGTAAATGGAATCCGCTTCAACGCGTCCCCTTTGAGAGTGGCATCTCTTTCGAGTCCAGAACGTCCCGCGCGTGTGGTCATCGTGCATGTACCTATAAGCTAACCGCGGGCTCTACAATCTCTCGTCCACAACTTGCAGCTATACTGCACCACTCATCGTACCATTCATATATATATATAGAAAAAGAAAAAAAGAAAAAAAACTATCCGACGTGGCCAACAATGAAATAAAACGCTACGTGCATAAATAATTGGACTCGTCTGGAAATGCTTTTTAATTTGCATTTTAATTATACACAAATGGTGGGTGGTGCGGTAAGGAGGGAGATTGAGAGCGCTGAGAACACTCTCCCTCATGCCTTTGGCACGCGAATACATTTTAATATATCCAACACAAAGGTTTTACTTGATATGAGAGAGAGAGAGAGAGAGAGAGAGAGGGGGGAGGGAATGTGGCCGCTGGTCGCGTCCTGGACACCGCCGACGTTTCCCATATTCATAATTTAACATCCACGCCCGGAGCCGCTCGAAACATTTGATACATCAATATCTATGTATATATATATATATATATATATATATATATATATATATATAAAAGTCACTTAGAACCCGTTTTATCCACGTCGTGTTTGCTATCAGCACAACAAGCGGTTTTGAAGACAGTCCTCAATTATTATAAGCCGAATCGTCGATTCTGAGGACAGGGCCTTCTTTGTAATTACCTTGATATGAATACGCTCACATTTATCGAAATCTAAACGTTAAAGACGCATTTGTTTTTACATAGTATTGGGATACAATGGGCTAGTCTATGAGGACGGTTCTCAAAATCGAATGTCTTCAAAATCAACTTTTCCTCACATGTATATTCGATATGTATAAAGGAGTATATGCAAATGTGTGTGTGAGAGACCGCGTATCCCATCATCACCGTATCGCCCGCACCCTATCACACGCTCCACCGGACTCACCCATCGTTGTAAAATTATAATTGCTTTTTCATTCCCGGCGCGCCGCTTTCGTGCATTTTTCATTTGAAAAAAAAAAAAAAAACAACTAGAACTGTTGAAGCACTTTCCCCGATACGAGTGGAAACGTTGAAAATGGAAAAATGTCATGCCCGCAATCGTTTCGCAATGCATTACGAGATCGAGGCGACGAGCAGGAGGTACATGTAATGTGCACTTGGCAAGGCCGGGCAGATAACACACGAATGTGTTTATGTACGCAGCGAGATGACGAGGTCCGCGGTTTGCTGGTTTCCTGCACGGATACACATGTGTGGGTGGCTCGTATCCGTTCTATGTACTTCTGGTCCGTATGTACATTCACCCCTCGTTGGATTATTTAGCGTTGCCCTTTATGTACTTTCCTGCATTTGTAACGACGGTGGCCATCGGTGAAACTAATCGAACTCGCTTTCTCGCTCTCTTTCTCTCTGTAACCTTCCCCCATGCAGAAATGTGTTGGGGAGTATCCAGATCCTACCATATCCTACCAGATCCTACCACAAGCCGCGACAGAAAATAAGATTATATTTGACGTTTTCCCGGCAAGCAATTTTTTTTTCCAAGGCTCGAATTAATTTTTTTATTTTTAATATTTTTTTGTGAGCTGCTATTGACTTTCTTTTAGGCCTGACAAAACTTAATATAATTCACGGTCCAACACACAAATTTCGGAATTTACGAGCTACAAACCTCCGAGAAATCGTATGTGGCTCACAGTGCACCGTGACACGTATTGCACTTCTTCTAAGCGTCGTCGCTATTTTATTTCCTCTTTTTCGTCGTGGTCATATTATTTGCCAACAACATTGGGAGACGACTCATTGTGCTCCACTAGTAAAATATTTGATTACTGATGAAAAAAAAACGATTAATTGAACTACGAATGGAAAAACACAAGTCACTCAGTGCATTATAAATAATAAAGCTATCGATTAGGACCAAAAATCCGAGCCGCTACAGACAAAGTAACGGTATATTTGTAGTTTTCCCCGCAAGCGAAATTTGTTTTTTCCAAGCCTCGAATTAACTTATAATTTTTAATAATTCTTTGTGAGTTGCTGTCGACTTTCTTTTAGGCCTGACGAAATTAAATATAAATCACCGTTCAACCCAAAAAAAAAATCGGTTTCTGCGAGCTACAATGCTACGATAACCTTGGTATACAACACATAATAGGCTATCAAACTATGCCCTTCACTATAAAGAAAAATTAGACCCCTTAATGCGATATGATCCTAAAATCTATTAGTGACCATCGGTTTATAAAATCCATTCGAATATAAAGTTTCTAAAATCTATTTGTTATAAAACTGTGATATATCTCACATGGTATTAACGTTCAGCTATCCTTCGTTTCGAGATTGCGAACAGCTTTGCTCTATCGCCGAGTTTAGTCTCCGGCCGAGCAACAGAGCTCCCGAGGAACAACTCCCCACGATCAAAATGTCCCTGTTTTATTTGTGCGCACGTAAAGGAGAAAATACAAAGGCGAGATAAGAAAAAGGAAACCATTGGCGTTTTGAAGCCTTCGGAGATCTCGGAGCCAATTTGTTCGCTCACCCAGCGCGACTTAGCCTGTCACGAGGTGGCGATGAAAAGTGCCCGTGACGCCATGGTATCCTCCAGCTGTTGCGATCAATGCCTATGAACCGCTTACACCACCACTGCCTCGTCTACGTAAAACTGCCGAAGGAGATATATCGTACAGAATATTTTTTTTTTCCTTTTGTTATTTTGCTTTTGTCCTGTATAACGAGGTAAAACAAGACAGAGCGATGTTTGCGCGAACCAATATTTGGCGATACACGTACAAACAATTTCACAGATCCTGCTGCTTATCCATTTTTTTTTTGCCAACCCTATCAAATATGTACATTTGATATATGCTCACAAGTGATATGTACATGTACGTGTACATATGCATAGCGGAAAAAAACGAAACATCACCTTTCCCTTTAAACGAATTGGAAGGCTTTGCGTCCCTTCGCTCCACGCAAGATGACGAAAAGTAGAGACGTTCGAGAACAAGTCCTGAAAATCACCTTTGTATATATATACATATATGTATAATATGGAACCTGTGCGAGCACAAAGGGATGCTACTACTGCCTGAGCTCGGCTTTCACTGTGGAAAAGACGAGGGAGAGAGAGAAAAGTGACGTGCCGTGTTTTTGCGATGACAGCCCGAAGAGATTGAGTCGACAGAGCGTTTAAGCGCAGAGAAAGTACGAGGCATACCAAGAGAGAAAGAAAGAGAGGGAGAAAAACGTGCGAATTGATTTTTCAAACATTTCATGATTCTCAGACCGGTTTATCAACTGTACATCTCGCGGCGAATATAAAATCGGAAAACCCTCTTTTAAACGCACATCGTGTTTAATAAAATAATTCGTTTATATTGCGTCAATTGCCCGAGAGTATATATCCTTTATATCACCGTGTGGCAGGGACTACAAACAGTTCTATGGTTTTTTCCGTGCGATTCATGCAAAGTAGACGGCGTTAGTTGAAAAAAAAAATGTGTTCGAAGTTCACTTGTTGCGAGATTGCAAGATTCGGGTGTGCGTAAAGTTGGCAAAAATCGCAGAAAAGAAAACATAAAAATATCAAACGCTGTATGAAAAATGTATCGTGGGCTTTGTGCTGCAACAAGCAAAACAATTGCTTCAAAGCATTCCATACATCATAAAGAAATTTTACGACACAATATAACATGTCTGTCACACTTCCTTTATTGCTTTAAAACTAGCTGCCTGATTAAATTTTTCAAACACTAAATAATACGTGTTTTTCTTTATTTATTGAAACCAACCATAAAGTCAACTATGTTTTTTTTCATTTTTATATTTTTGAGTCATTAAGGGTTAACTGAGAATCATATCTTTTAAAAATAGTACATATTCTTAAAGCCGGACGACTGGCGAACTGTCAAAATCGATGAACGAAATACGATAGGAATGCTTGTACAATCGTACGAGATGTGTAAATTAATTAATGAAACTGATTTTCTTTCAATTTTTTTATTTAAAAAGAATTATAATTCAATATTGTCTCCCTCAAAATAATTTCCTTGGAAAGCCACACAGCGCTGGAGAGGGTTCTTCCAATTCTCATAACAGTGCTGGAACTCGGATACTGGAATAGACCTCAGGTGGTCGGTTACAGCCGTTCGAATGTTTTCGAGTATCCCAAAATAACGATCCTCGAAGTGATTTTTCAATCTCGGGAACAGAAAAAGGTCACAAGGACTCAAGTCATGCGAATAAGGAGGCTGAGGAGCCACAAGCATGTTTTTACGGTTCGCTTCACCTTTATCACCGTCAGTATTGCGTTCAACAATCTTGCGTCTTTTTTTTCCGAGTCAACTTGACCGGTTCTTTCATTGTATACTGCTCCAGTCACCCGTTTTCTTTTGCACGTAAATATTTGACTTCAACTTTTGCTGATCGTAATTTTGCCGTGTCACGAATTAACCATAATTGAGAGAACTGACGGTACAGACACACAAACACTCACGTCTCAACAATGTATGCAACGTTACTAGATTGAGGAGTGGCTTAATTTTCTAAACGTACTGTCCCTCACTTTTGGGTAAGAAAAAGCACCTCAACTTCCTTAAGGTATTACTTTCGCGGGGAGCCGTATTTTGAGGGCGCATAAGCCAGGACCCTTTTAAATCATTAATAGATTACAGTGGCGCTTAATAAAAATAAGTTACAATCATTCATTATACCCAACGATGAACGAGAATGAAAAATTTCCTATGAATTTTGTAGATTTAGACAATTTTACATGTTCTATGAAAAGTCGCTGTTACAAAAATTCTTCTGCTCATCACATTTCTCTAAGTTTTTTTTTTTTAAGTTTTACTTGCATCGCCTTTTTCGGCTTTTTACAAGGCTCCATACTGTTATACCTCGTTCCACTGCTGTACCTATCTCTTTTCTACACTATCTTTTTATTCCACAATTCTCCCCCACCTTGCGGCCGCAGCCGACTTCGCCCTCTGTATTGTATTCACCATGACATGTCTGTCATGGGCATTGGGAAACTGCGGAAAACCTATACCGATACAGCCGGTCCCAAGTTCGTCTCCCAGACACGGAACTAAGAGGCATTTTCTCGACTTTTGCCGAGAAAATGTCGAAGAAAAACATTTCACGATGAAAGTAACGCAACTGGGATTCGAACCCGCGACCTCCCGATCCGCTGGCTAGTACGCTAACCACTGGACCAACGCACCGGGTCTCACATTTCTCTAAGTTTTATTATTAATATTCTCTTTAAACATTCAGTGACCCCCTGTTTTTATTGTCGTTATAGAATCTTCAGAATTTTTACACGCTTAGAACAGTTTATATCAGACATCTAGAGTTATTTAGTATATAAATTATCAGATTGAAATGTGGCCAGCATGTCATCTCCATAAAGTCCTACATAAATAATCGATTTTTAAAGTCGTAACTTAATCGTAATTAAAAGTTCGGCAACCTGGCCTGAAATTTAAGGTAGTAGTCTCGCCAAGGCGTTTTTCTATAGATTTTTTTTTTAATTTTGGGGTCTCATTCAAGACACTATTAACCCTTTGCCGTCGGTGTCCCTGTAGCGGGGACATTTTTAAATCGTCGTAGAAGTCGGTGTCCCTGTAGCGGAGACATTTTTAAAAAGTCGCAGATTTGCTCCGACCTGCTGGTACTCCCAAAAGCGAAATCTGCCGATCGCAAAGGGTTTAATGATTGCCTGCAAAATTTCAAAAGGATTCACCTTTCCGTTTTGAGATATTAGCAATCAAAGATTGCATGGTTTTACACGTGTGCTTATGAGCAGCAGTGGGAAATTTGACATTTCACACAATAACTTCGAAACTTTTGTACACATTGAACAAAAAAATTCTCAACTACAGAGGAACATATGACGAAGTGGGTAAAAAAAATCATGAATTTTGACCGTCTAGTTTCAGATAAATAGCGATTTAAATTAAGCCAGATCTAGATCAGACTGGAGCAGACTAAAACTACCTTACAGTAGTGTGTGTATATCCGTATATGCAGAGTATCTACGTAGCCGCAATTGATAGCCTGATATAAAAGTGAGGGTTAGATAAACATTATATTGGACGTTTTCATTATTACTTAATAAGTTTTTACATCCCGATAAGATGTACAACCTACATTATAGGGATATTTCGCAATATTTCGATGCTTTCATCGATTGAGCGGAGAATAAACTTTTCAACATGACTGTGGCGAGACCACTACCTCAACCAGTATACTGAGATGTATTTTCACTTAATTGTAGATGAAAATCAGTTAATTGTTAAATATTCGGATTCATGAAAGGAATACCTTAAGGAGTAACGTATCGAAAGAATGAAATCAGTGTTATCTTGATAAAGAGGTTGATAATCCGATCGTTGGTGTACAGACCGTTTTTCCCTACTCTCCGTGGCGTCCAATATGTTTGTCATCGGAAGACTGCTGAATTAATTCGACGACTCATCTCTCATTTCAGTTGACTTTTCTATTATCACTGTAGTGTCGACGCTCGCGAAAGCTTCTCGTGATCTCTCATCCTTTATACGTTATCTCTATCCAAAACTCCCGTATCGCCCTCTCTTTTGCTCTCATCCCTCTCGTCCCTATTTCTTCCGCTCTTCTCTTTGCTCCGCGTGCAAAGGAAATTGAAGTTATGGCTAACTAACCTGTCACGTAGCAGTGAAAGCACTCGTTCGAAGTGTTGAGCAAGAGGAAAGCTGTTTTCCACCGCTGGATCGAAGGACGAGGCAGCAGAGCATGAGGGCGGGGTACAGTCTCGCTTCGCCGTTCAACAGCGCTATGGTAGCACAGGAGTAGTGCTCTCGGGCGCACTCGCATACTCAGGCACGTGTATTCCACGGGCCATGTTGAACGTGCTTGGGAAGAGGAGCTCCACCCCCCTCTCTCTCTCTCTCTCTCACGCCGTAATGACGCTATACCTGGCTATGACAGCCACCGGCGAAGAAAACGAGATCCTTTGATCAAAATACTTTAATTTTTCAACGCGAACTCAACGCAGTCTGGAAGAACCGCCATCACCACATGCCATCAACGGGGTCCGCATAGCGGCTCCTTGCCTGTCCAAAAGGCAGAAACGCCTTGGCACACTCGGCCAAGAAGCCCTCTCGTACCCAAGCACACGGATTAAAAAATCCTGGCTTTTTACTCGCGACACATCGTTTACCCCGCCATCACCTTTTCTCAGTGCTCTACCTAATTAGCTTTGGACGCGACCCGGCATTGTTCAGGAAGAAGCCCTTCGCGTAGTCGGCTACAAGAAAAGGATGACGAAAGCTCGCCACATGTCGAATTACCGTCAGTTTTGGCTTTTGTAAGTCCGAATTTTTTCATGTCAGGTGACGAACCTTCGGCCGACACTTCTTCCAACTTCTTCCTACTGTAGTGCTGCCTATTCTCGAGAGTCCGGTTGCCGAGCTTCCACTCACGCAAAATCAGCTGAGGGAAATAGCATAAAAGGATCTTCCGAACGGTAGTGATCTCAAATCCGCCGAGAATTCCGATGCGCCGAGAGACTGCGATGATGTGGAAAGGAAAAAAAAACAAGCGGGAAAAGAGACTATCTCGGCTAGCACGGATAACAAAGTACCCCGGTAGTAAAGTGTGGAAGTAAGGCGAGACAGCTCGTGCAGATGCGAATCCCCTATCAGCCGCCGCTAAAGGTTATATCTGACATCGAAACGAATTGATAAGCAGCATCCAGTGGTGAAGAAGAGGCAGAAGCACTTTGGTGGCTCGCATTACTTTCGCAAAATGCGGCTGAGCTACTGAAGAGGCAGGGAAGCGAGCAGGATACTGCAAGTCCATAGGATGGAAAAGTATCACTCCAAGGCGGTGAAGATGTCGGTCGTATGGGGCCACAAATGGCACATACCCTCCACCATGGCGAACAGAGTTGGCTCGCATCGCGCACGGAAGAAGAGTAAAGGAAGGAACGTGAAGAAGAAAGAAGGCAGCCACCGATCCTTGTGCCGGAGAAGGTACATATAAGAAAGGGTATCGACGCCTGAGCTCGTTGCGGTAAGAGGATATGCGTTCCTGGGTGTGCAATAAAAATGACGATGAGGTGGCAGAAAAGGAAAGGATGAAGGAACGGGCAAAAGGGAGGAGAAGTACGCCTCGGCGGAGGTTCCGAGTGCTCTCGGTGATGTCTCTTATAAAATAGAATATGAAACTGTATGTTGGCAAGAGTGGTTTAAAAATACATCCCCGCGGCGCTGAGGAGCATTAGGCTCACTTCGTTACGATGATGGCCATGAGATACGACAGCTGAGAGGCTCGACACACGTAACAACAGCTTTTGTGTCTAACCAGAGCGCTTGTCCGTATGTGTGTTCACTCTTACCCTACGGGGACTTTCCTTCCCGTGAAGTCTAGAATTTTCAGGTTCTCGCGGTTCTCTCTCTCTCCCTCTCTCTCTCTCTCTATCTCTTTTTTCGCCCCCGCTCTTCTACCCACACCATCACTTTTGTTGGGAGATCGAGCAAGCGAGAGATGAGTGAGATTAAGAGGAATCGTTCTATCGGCTACGAGACAGCGCGTCTTCATTGCTACTATGCCGCGCGACAGCCCTCCTTAATTAGTACGTCACTCCGGCCTTCACTCAGCTTTCGTGGTTAAATTTATTTACACGTGCGGCTGTTACAGACGAGATGAGGCGATATTACGTAGACCGCCCAGTGGCCGGTAGTTCCACGAATGATTCGTTCAACACAGAGGCAATTGGCGGTTCATTCAAGAGTCCTAACGACAAACGGACACTCTTCAAACCGGAGGGGTATGTAGGACGACCGAATAAGGGATCCTATCAACATTGGTCATCCATATTGCAAATCCAAGTGTGTTATTTTAACACAGCTACATGTGGTTTACCTTGTGGTCACTTTTGGTCACTGTTTAAACATTTCCGACTGTGTAATTTCGGGTTTCGTCATATTTCGATTAATATAATTAATCGAAATATGATGTCCTGTTGATTAATATAATTTAAATGCGTGTTAAGTATCTTAAAATTGACATGTCATGTTAGTATCAAGTACATTCAAATTGATATGTAAATTTTGATATACTTAATTCGGATCCACTATTTACAAATACGCACAAAATGTGATTAATTTGACTGTAACACACACAAATGCATTGTTCAAAACACGTTGGATATCTAAACGTGTAAATGTCTGCATTTACACGTGTTGCATGTCTTGAAGAAGACAGCAATAACGTGTTAAAATTTAGTGCAGTTCAAGTGTTTGAAAGACACATACCAAAAATGTTTGAATACTGTATAACACATATAATCTCGTTGTTGTAAGTTTTCTATGGCATTTATACGTCTTCATTCCTAAAATTACACACCTTACGTGTAACAAATAACAGACATGGATTTGCAGTGCATCAATGAGCGATAAAGCTCATCACCCACGTGTGTTCTTTCCGGCTAGCAGGGCAGAGTCGTCGTATAACGCAAAACCTTTGGATGTACCTCATTGTTCCTGTTCAGCGTTGGAGTAGTAGGAAGGACCACGAAACGACTCGGATTTGCAAGGCGAGCCAGCACGTTCCAACAATGGTATAAATGCAGTACCGTTGGCGCACAGGAGGGCCACAAGGGCTGAACGCGTTCACAAGGGAGATGGCGAGAGACAGAGAGAGAGAGAGAGAGAGAGAGCGAGAGGCGGCAGAGTAGTCGGCATTTGGCTCACGGACATAATTCAAGGCGCATTACGTGCTACCGGCCACGGTAACAACCCCTCCAGTCTGGTGTGTAGTAATATTAGCTGCGGACACTGTATTGTCGTGCGGCGAGATTGCTGCGGTCTCCTTGCTGGCGGCTTTTACGGAGCTTTGTAATTAATCCGGTTTGCAGAGCCGGTTGGCCGCTTACACACCATCGCATCGCGACTACTACCACCGCCAAAGCTTTTGCTGCGTATCTCGTAAGCTACTGTAACACTGCTACCATGCTTGTCGTTACATTATTGCACTGGTGTATGCGTACGTTAGTCCTATCAGAGCACGGTTGAGAGCGAACGACGAAGAGCACCGGAGAGGGGGAGAGAGAGAGAGAGAGAGAGAGAGAGAGAGAGAGAGAGAGAGAGAGAGAGAGAGAGAGAGGGAGGGAGGGAGGGAGGGACGGAGGGAGAGAGAGCGAGAGAGAAAGAGAGAGAGAGAGAGAGAAATAGATCAGTAGGGAGAGGAAGCGAGATGGTTAATTTACTTGTGGCTGCACAGGTTCGCAGTGCTCAGAGCTTGCGGCCAACATTAGTGGCACTAGCAGCGGACTACACACGTATGTCCTGTGCGAGTCCTATTCTCCGGTGAGCTGCTCGATCTTGTCCCTTAGCTATGTGCACGCTTCGCAACTTGCCCGATTCCACTTCACCTGGCACTACTTCCCTCTGGACCCAAAGTCCATAGAGAGCGCACACGCGATATACAACGGCCTGTACACGCTTCTACCATTGAAACAGTGCACTCCATTGTCCACTTGCGACGATATGGAGCCTTGTAATGCCTGTACGTACGTGCGGATGTACCTACTGGCGCTATTATTGCCGGAACAGTTATTACCGCGATATACAGACATCTGCTCCCGATGTTATTAAATCGCTTTGCACACTACGCTTCAAGAAGATTCCAGCGCTCTCGAACTCGGTTTGTACTATGATCGCATTGTATTGCTTCGCCTAAAACAATGCTGTGTATGGCGAATTATTCACTCTTAGGCTCATGAACCGTCCGTATTTCTTAGGCTACTGTCGGATTGAACACTTGTTTGGCAGCCAGATGAAAAAAGATTGTTGGAGTACAAGGAAAATACTAGGATATTTTTTTATCATTATCGGGAATTTTATGCACATTTAGGATGCAGAGATGTCCAACGAGGATCCTAAAAAACGTTTATTTTCGTAGCCGAAAAAATCTTTGGATTATAATTGTTAAAATATCGAAATGACATGAAACGCGAAGAAATCTCGTTGCATTCCAATGATGATCATTAGTTCATCAGTAGTTTGGAACCAAAAGACAGGACAGCTTAATTTTTTTTGCTGATGAGTGTATTTGGCTTACAAGATCGGGATTTCATGCACAACTAACACGTAGTCTTGCCAAATTTGCGGTATTTTTTAATTGAAAAATAGCGATAAACAATGAATTATTTAAACAAAGTGCCACCGTTAGTGCATGCTCAATCAGCGTAGGTGGTTCTGGCAACTAGGGTAATTTGAAACGAACAATAAATAAATCTACTTTAAGTATAATAAAAAAAAAATTCGCATGATTGAATACTTTATTGAAATTTTGTAAATTACGAAAATGACAAGGCCGAGAAAAAAGAAGCTTCTGTTTCGACGAAAAAAATTATAACTTTAATCATTTGTTATTGGCAAATGGATAAATATACACAAAAAAAATCCCTGCGACGCGAAATAAAATGTTATAGTCTTACTTATACCCGGGTCATTATGAAAAATCGATTGTCTAAGTGCTTTAAAAAAACGCATTTGTATATTATTCAATAGATACCCATAATCACATCATCGGAACAAAATCTGAGTCAGATAATGATTGAAGCTAATGAAACTGTTTTATGATTTACTGAAGAGCTTCCTCATAAATGCTGAAGAGTATGGAGTACACTACTGTCCTGTTGAAAGGAAAATCGTGTTTTCTCAGGCTCTCCTCAACGGATCCAAATAAAACAAATCACAAGGCAATTTAGGAAGAGTTTATTTTCACATCTCAAAGTTTTAAGGAAAAAAACTCCAGCTACGTCCACGTCAACTTCGCACATACAAACGAATAGGCAGACAATGTTCCCGAAATAGATGGATATCGTTTCAGCAACATATTCTATGAGCCTGAAGGTTGCATCGTTGGAGTGCAACACAAATTAATTCTTTTTTATTTTACTCAATTTTTTTTTTGTTGCTGTTTCAGGCTGTGAAAGTCACTCAAACGTTTTGACGAATCCTCATCAGAGATTTACGACTTCAATTTGCAAAAAAAAAGACTAAGATAATGATAAAGATAAAGGAATGAAAAATGAATAAAAAGTTCGATGCATTCCAACAATCCAAACTTCACCGTCGTCATATTTTGGCCCTGCTAGCTTCATTTCAACCTGAAGAAAGGAATGTACGGACTAACATTTTATAATGTTAGTAAGATTAAACCTAAAACTCATGACTCGTTTTTTTTACCCTCAAACGTATGACTGGGGTCTATTTACATCCAATTATTGAAACATCCATTAAAAGAGTGTAAAATGAAAAAAAAACCAGCAAAGACCTTATTTTTTGAATAAAAATTAGGGTGCGAATGGGACCCAGTCATGAGTTCTAGGGTTAAGGATAGTAATAATGTAGAGAATTAACGATGGAATTTTTACTCTCTGGCAATGGGATCGGAGACGGGGAATTATCGAGTAGATATAATATATACTTTATTAAGAAATATGAAAAGATTGTTCGCCCTCAGCTTACAACGTCTTTTGGAAAACTTGTTATCACGCGCGTGAGCCGCTGTGCGTCTTCGCAACAACTGACGTTACTTTTCTCTTTCGCGCACGCTCACGCCGGCTAATTCGTCAACCGTCGCGTTCTCGGATCTTCGAGAACGCTTGTACCTATACATTGTTTACATATTTCGATACAAGAGGACGCTCGAATACACTAGACAACGGGTCGTATGCGCGGTCGAATTTTGCATCCTACGATAAGTATGTATCGTCAACGTAGAAAGAGCTTTTCCAACCCCGAATAATGGGGTACCATCAATTATCCTTTCGAGAGAAACAAATTACGTAAGAAATTCGTCCTGGTTATTCGGAAAGTTGGCCGAAAAATGGCGACAGGCTGGAAAAAGCATAGGTGCTAATTCGTATTCTCGAGTGAGATTCTGTAGGGGAGTATAGCTGAAGCCCCGTATAGCACTGTCTCTCGTTCCAATGCTCTCGAATGGAGGGAAGAAAGGCTCCCCCCCCCCCCCCCCCCAGCCGCCGCGTGTACCCGCCCTTGCCACCGGCCGTCACGGCTTCCGCCGGCGCGCGCGATGATAAATGACGTACTCACGGTAATTGCCTCCTAAGTTATGGCTTATAGCGCGTATGAAATATGGTATCGCTCCGCACGCAATTACTGCCCGGTTATTTATCTCGGGAACCATGACTCCTCTACTCTCCTGTACCTTCTCCTTCCTGTATACACCCACCGTCCCATCCTCCTCATCCTCCTCCTTCTCCTCTTCTTCGCAAACTCCTGTTCCATTACTATTGCCCCGAGATACGTCGCTTACCCTTCCCACTTCTCGTTGGATTACCACCGTCTAGCATACGTTTCGTATTTTGTGCAATTCACTGCTCGAAACGGCGAACTGTTGGCTGGCGATGATTGTTTTTTTTTTTCGTTTTTTTTTTCGCTACTCACGTGTTCGGGCGTTTTTGCGAGGTTAGATTTGTAGACCGAATCAAGAAAGGTCGAGCTCTTTATCGATGAATGTTGGAGAATATTCGTTTTTAAACGTAGGACAAGGAAAATATAACGCCGAACGTCATGGCGATCGTATCGATGCGAAGAATTGTATTCGGTTGCAATGAACTAAATGGACGAAGCGTGCTTTCGTTTTGGGCTTCCAGTTAACACAAGTGCCTACATCTGTCGACGGATATCGGAAGCTTTTCCGCCACCTCGGACTCGATCGATATATTTTTTGTCTGTAGGCTGTGTATCACAAGGTGCGAAATTTCGACGCGTCCACGACGGTATTGCAGAACTTGTAGTTTTTTGGCTACAAGCCGTGGCAAACTACTCCCAGGCGTCGCAGCAATCGACGAATGCTGGAAGTTCGTGCATGCGTGTATATGTGTGCACATTACCATACGAGATCGCCGTCAATGGAAAGACCGATCCACCGATATTATCGACAATCCTGAACTAGATTTTCAGGATTCTCGATAATATTTTGAGCATCGCTTTTACAATTTTGCTAGTTTTATATAAAAAAAAACACCCCCAAACCCCAATTTCTCCATTATTTTTTCATAATGTCCACTGAATGAAACAACGCTCAAATGTTTCTTTTGTCACTGTAGAGAGCCTAACGGTCTTGAAAAGTGCATGAATTCGGTGCATCGCCCAGATAACAATTTCCAGATAGTTGTCCAGAAGATGTCTAATTGGGTACCAAATGTCCGCTTGGAAGTTACCTATAAAGCCAGCAATACACGTTGGTCGAGCCTCAGCCAACGCGAACGTAGGCAAATTAAGACCAAGTGTCACACCGACCGAGCGGCCATGTCGGTAAAAATCCTCCTACCAAGTTTTCCCCTAGACGGATCATATTTCGAGCAAAAGAAGAAAAAACCGTTCTTCGTCGTTCAACAGAGCGGAACGTGTTGCTTTTCTTTTTTTCCCTAAAATCAACCATTTCAGAAATCATTAGGAATCTGCAAATCAGCTATCTCTCTCGCACTCATGGCCGCTCGGTCGGTAACACATGGTCTTAATACAAGGCAAGTGCTACTGTAATATGAGCAATGGCAAAACCAAACAAATAGGCTGTCTATACGTTGGTATTATTTGCCTTCACTCGTGTATTGCCAATGGGCTCAAGTTATCATGTGTCGAATAGTTCTTTTTTTGTATGGTTGTTAACTTCATGGTTACCTTCGGGCGGCCATTTGGTACCCTTTTAGCTGACTCTTGGGCAACTTTTTGAAAACTGCTACTTGGACGGTTGGTAGTTCACAATTTTACCTATGGTAACTACAATTTGTAAATTGTTTTTTTTTTCTTCAAAATTTATGAAAGTACAAAACGTCAGACTCTTTCTGCAACAATGTCGCGTAGACAATACATTTCGTCTCGAATAATTATATCGTTTAGTCGAAATTAGGGTTGAACATTTTAAAGCCGTCTATCGTTTCTATCGATCGAAACACGTTCTTTGTTTCGAACTATTCTGCTTAGACGGTAAAGTAGAAAACGTACCGAAAAATCCAAGAATAAACTGGGAAAATTGAGCTTTTTTGGCTAACCAAAAGGAGCCAAAAAATAAAATAGTTTTTTTCCTCCAAGCCCGTAATTTATGATAAGGTAACAAATATGAAAGTAATTTTTTAAAATTTATTCGCATTCGGTACTGCAGCGTCGTGGCTCGACCTGGCGGCGATTCTCCGGCATTAACGCGCGAAAAAATACCATCTCAATTTGCTTCCCTTTCGTCGTTCTGTAGTCAGTGGCTTTTTTTTTCCTTTCTCCAGTACTCTTTGTTGACGTACGAAAAAACTCTTCTTCTGTTTTGTTCATTTTTAACTGCAATTCTCGTGTGCTATCGACTGTTTTCACTCTCGGATCGCGCACATTTGTCAAATGAATTACAATATTCTACCTTGCAGCATTCATAGTGACACGCGCGGTGCACGTATAAAGAAATTCCTCGTTGTATCCATTCTAACCTCGTTGCGGCTCCTTTCCATATCGTAAAATTACAAATTATGGGCAAATTTGCGCAAATACAATGGCCTCAAGAATATTCGGAACTCCAGGTAATATTTTCTATACAAAAGATTGTGCGAACCAATAATAGAAATATTTTTGGAACGATCTAGACCTTTGCGAAAAGGTATCAATTTATCGAATTATTTTATCGTAACTTCGGGGCACGAGCATTTTTTCGACGCGCAGAGTCATTTGTTTCGTCGAAAAAATAAAACATTTTTTTTTAGTCTTATTGTTATTTATACATGTGCACGAGTATAATAATAATATTTAATATGTGCACAATTCTATATGTATGTACATTTCTACATGACGTTGAAATTTGCATCGTTAGAACGCAACGAAAATTGTTTTTTTTATTTCCTAAATTTCTTCTGGCAGACTTGGGTGACGCAAATTATGCAAACATTTCTAGAAATCTTATTTAGCGATCTACAATCCAAATATGCAATTTTTTTTTTATTATATATTTTTTAATAATTTTTTTTAAGACGGGCAACCACTTTAGATGCTTCAAAAAATCAATTTTTTAATTTCATAAATCGTTAGCAAAATATCTTAAGAATACACCCTGAAAATTTCAAAACGATATTGGGATTTCTTCTAACAGTCTGTATATAAATGATAAAGTATCTCCACTTGACTCCCAAGTGTGGTCAGGTATCCACGAATGCTCAGTTACGTAGTTTGGGTTTGTTTGGGTTTTCATAACCCCAAATTGGGTTTTCATAAGCGCAACTCGACCGTTTGGTGATTAATTCTTAAACATCTCTATTCTGGGTACAAAATAATCGAGGTAGCGGCATTTCTTGCAGCTATTTTATTCAATGAAGGAATTTCAGGCCTACTCATGGTTATGAATGAACTACAAATCATAGTTGGCAGGCAGAGCTACCGATATGTTAAGCAAATAGATCAGATGCGCGTAGCTCGGAAAAATAGAAAAAGTTTATTAGAAACAAAAGAAGCTCAAAAAGCTCGTATAGAAGAAATGCAAGCTTCAAATGAGTTGCATGAGGAAGAGGAAGAACTGCTGTATTGTGCTGGAATCGCTGATCAATTGGTAAGACACATTATCATTTGATTAAACACATTTGACTTTGAGTTTTTCATTTGTGAAACTTTGAAGGTGTTTTTCTCGAAACGACATTTTTTCAATTTGCAGGAATCATAACTCAAAAACTAATTGATGGATCACCTTCAAATTTGGAACACGTTTACATAATATAATTTATGGAAACATGAACCTAAAGTTGGAAAGATTAGATTGTTTAAAACATATTTATTATTGCAAAATGCTGGGAAAAAAATGCAAAAAATCGATCATTTTTTTCCAAACACGTTCCAACATTCAATCCTTGATTTCTTTTTTCAAAATTTAGGTTCATGTTTCTAAAAAACATCTCAAGAATGTATAAAAATTTGTTGGACTATTTCAGATGTGAATTGCGAGCTGCACAATTCCTGCCAATCGACAACAATGATGAGAACACGCCAAGGGACACAGCGGATTACACCTTAATTAATGCATGAAATAACTTGAAAAAATTACCATAGATGAATAAAAATATGAATAAATTATTGTCAGAGTTGCAGAAATTTCCATTTTTTTTTCACAAGAAAAAAATCCAAAAAATCATCTAATTTACGGTCTCCTAAAGTGGTTGCCCGCCTTAATAATAAAAATAAGAAATCGAAAAGAATTTTCGTTGTCCTCGGGAGATGCAAACTTCAACCCCGTATACTTACACACATGCACACACACACACACACACACACATGCACACGGATAAATGATTTATTAAATGATAAAATTATTTATAATAATTAGAAAAAATAATAATCAATTTTAATAAATTATAAATAAATTATTTACCAAATAATAAAATAAATTTACTCATATGATCCTGCCAAATGCCAACGTCATTGTTATTCAACAAATATTGTCCGATATTCATTTACTTTACTTTTTGACCGGTGATTTACCTTGCTGTATATTTTATCTAATAAATGTTTATATTATTTATCTTATTTAACAGAGAATCGAAGAGTTACTGCTTTGCGGCATTTGTTACGAGTACATGGAGACGTCCGTCATGACGCCCTGCTCCCACAATTGTAAGATTACAAAATTTCGTTGTCTCTCGTATTGTAAAAAGGGGCCGACGTTCTTTGAACCTGCGATTGAATAATGCAGATGACACCGGTGTTGGGTAGATGCACATGGGGAAGTACGAACGGCTTCATCTCTGGCGCTGATTAGAGCTTTATCTTGGAGAATACTCGATCTGCGAAAATCTGATTTCCACGGGTCACTGGTGCTTAGAGCAAAATAATTTTTGCAGGCTTATGAAACTGTCGGCCGGGAGAAAAATCTATGAGCATTGTTGTTTTTTTTAACTAATTTTACAAGATTTAGGTGGGTATTCGTTCTGTAAGAATTTTCTTGGCACAAATTTATAACTGTATGTACGTGTAGCCTGCGTTGCATAATGCATGATGATCTTATTGCCAGTCTGCAGCATGGCAAACTTTACTGAATGTATATGCAACATTAATTGGGAGGGCAGGAAGTCCAGAATATTTGTTTCATCATTAAATTCTCTTTCATCTTTGCAGTAAATTGACAAACAATATAGAGAGAAGTATATGGAATTGGAGCTGTTTCGAAAATCGGCCGGATTTTTTTTAAACGGTTCTCATCATTCAAATACGGTATATCAATGGATATTATGGCAGAAAAAGCCCTAAGAGCACAAACTTTTATTCTAGAGTAGTAATAGTGACCTGAAGTTTATTCATTGTAGAAATTTATCAAACGAAAGTAGTAGCAACCCAAATAAACTTAAACAAACGGACCCAAACAACTGCAAGCAAACCAAAGAAAGAATCCGTGCATATTTATTGTACAGTGGCAGCAGTTATTATTGTTTCCACATATTTACCAAAAACAGATTAAGCGAGAAGTTAAAGATACTTGAGGTGTTTCGATACCGTTCCTTGGCTGCAGGAGCAGGGATGTAAATACGATGAGTGGGCAGGCTGTCAACATCCTGCAAATAAAATTTAACGGAAAAATAAATTATTATTGACCAATTCCCAACTCATAATATTGTTGAACAATATTTCTTAGCTGGGAAATGATATTAATAGTTATGATTTTTGCAATAAAATATAAATATGTTGCAATATTATTCAAGAAAAAATGATTCATAGACTTGGTAACAGCGGCAGTTTTGCCATCGGCACGACTGACTATCGCTAAAGCGTCGTCGGCTCCAGGTCACTTGCATGATGAAAAACGTTCAACATTCAATGTTTCATAAAGAATTTTTTATTCGACAAAATCAAGAAAACTTTCAAAATGTCGAGCGTATGAATTAATACACTTTATTATACAGTTCAAATGATGTAATACGATGTATGTTTTAAACAAACGATGTTCTGAAACTAATTGATTTTTGAACAGTTGATGCATCCTCAATTAATCTCCCAGTAAAATAAATTTCAATCGTCTACAAGCATTTCGATTTTAATCACGAAACTCCTTAATCCTCAAACTGAGAAATTATTTACCGCCTGAATTTTGCAGATTGTTCCTTGTGCATCAGGAAGTACCTGCACTACAAGACGCAGTGCCCGGCGTGTTTTGAAAAAACATTCGAGAAGGATTTGCACACCAACAGAATACTGGACGAGATCGTGTCTTATTTCGGCAAGATCAGGGAAAAACTTGCACAATGTATCGCCGGGGCGAAGATCACTGCTGGTACGGATGGTTGCGATGAAAGCATTGACGAATCGACGAGATCTACGCCGGTCAGACCAGCGCGGGCGAGTCAGATTACGAAGAGAGCTTCGCCTAAAGTTGTCACCAAGCGAGACGACGCGCACGTTGACGACGTGACAAAAGGCGAAAACGTTGGTACGTTCGTGGCCGAGCAGCAAAAAGCACATCCAAGTCCTAGCACGAGCGGAATTTCCAAAATATCAACGTTTTTCACACCGAAGAGCAAAAAAAAATTGGTAAACTCCGCGACGAGCGGGGAAAACGTGCCGTGCCCGGTTTGCGCCGTCGACGTTTCGGAATTGCACATAAACAAACACTTGGACGCTTGTTTAAAGAGGCAGACTGCGACGCAACAAGCAGCCAGGTACGACGTGCGATCGACGTTGCATCGTTGAAAACGTTTTGCGCGTATAAAGAGTAAATTGAAAAATGTTAAGAACTCCGTCGTACATTTCTTATAGCGTTTGAAAGCATTGCAAAAAATTTTCTCGTAGAAAAATTCCCTCATTCGTCTCGCGTCAATTAAGCGAGAAAAAATTATAGAAAATAATTAAACAGAATAATTAAAACATTTCACGTAATCATCGAATGTTCAAACGCGCATTTTTATAAGTAGATGTGAAGAAATTGTTCGAACACGTACGTTTAATATGATGATTATTTTATAGCTAACAGTTCGGTAGTAGTCAATCAGCCCCATGCATAAGCATAGCCCGCTCCTCTAGTAGTTGACCTCTGACAGCTAGACTTTATTTAATCGTCACTGATTGGCTTTACTTTGCCTTTTTTTCATCAGAAATCCAGAGCCAAAGCGTAAGCCACTGCCAAAATTGGTGTTTAGTCTTATGAAGGATGCTGAGCTACGAAAGAAAATGCGGGAAGTCGGTTTGCCGTCGCAGGGTGATAGAAAAACGCTAGAGGCGCGTTTTCATCGTTACTCGATACTGTACAACGCGGAATGCGACAGGAAGGATCCCAGGCCGATCGAAGAGTTGCTTAAACAGTGTGAGAACGAGGAAAATTTAGAGAAAAAGATGCAGAAATTTGCGCATGCTGCGAACGTAAATATTTCTTTCCATTCGCTGATATTTTCATGTGTTTCTATTTTTTCGATTTTAAATTCGCCCCCTTCCCCCTTTTTCCAGAGGTTAAAGATCACTCGGAACTGCGAACAGAACGTTATCGAGGAGGCACAGAAAAAATACCGTGAGTGTTGAAAACTAATTACTGTTGAATTATTCCTTTCGAAGCAAAAATAAGTTTTTTTTTCCTTTCAATGCAACAATGTGGAATACCATTGTTCAACAAGCAAGAAATTAATTGACAAACTTTTTGAAAGTCATTATTTGTATTCGATGTTACAATAATGTGCGTATTCCACAAGCTACGGACAGCCTTAAGGCGTTACACCACCTTGGCGCTTAGAAAAATAGGTATAAAAATATATTGTTTTTTATGTGACTGTTAAATATTTAAAATATTTTTTGTCTCACAAATACATTATAGTTTCATGAACAAATTTAAAAACAAAAAGAATAAAAAATGTTTAAATAGCGGAGGCATAAGTCGTCTAGTAAGGACCCTCTTTTGAAAATCCTGGTCGATGGTGGAATTTTTTTCTCTGTCATGGCATCGTCTGAAAAAGAAAAAAAGAATTCTTGTAAAAAAGGTAATAGCTAAAGTGTAGCATAGAGAAAAAATAAAAAATCATTTTTTGTAGAAATAGCTGTTTGAAAAAAAGACTAATTTTTACTAAAATGTTGAGTCTTAAACATTAATAAAAAATGAACGCGACATCCAAACAAAAAAAAATCCTATGCTACATCCTAGATAATATAAAGAATATGAGGTATATCATAAAAATCGGTTGAGTAGATTTCAAGATATTTCATCCACCAGTTTGAAAAAAAGTCCTACTAAACGACTTATATCTCTGCCATTTTAAAATTTGTTTTTAATCATTTTTTTTATTTGTTTATTTATAAAACTATAATGTATTTGTGAAAAATAAAAATTATTATATATATTTAATAGACGCGTCAAAATTTGTTTAACTTCTATAACTGTTTTCCGAGCGACAAAGTGGTGTTGCCCCTTAAGGGTGTACAGTCTTACAGAGATGTAACTTTCTCGATAAAAATGTCATGCCTTCTCACTTGGTTCGTTCTGAGCCCGTGTGCAAAATTTGCGATTGCTCCATTGACCCGCCGAAGAATTGTAACACTTTTGATACGCAGTATTTTTGCAAGTTTTCATAGGACTGTGTTTTACTCTCAGATACGATAACAAAAAGTACAATGAAAAAATTGTACAGAATGTTTTAGATTTTTTGTGTGGGTAATTTATGTATGAAAGAAAATTGTTAAGAAATTTCGCAATCATTCGCCGGATGATCGTAGAGTTATAAATTGTAAAGTAATGAAACTCTGCTTATCTTCCTATTCGGCCCCTCCGTGCATCCGTGCCAAAATATATGGCAATGCACCAAGGAGTTAAGCGGCAAAGAAAGTGGGGTAAAAAAAAAATTAACAAAAATATAAGCAAAGACAGGTGAAAAAATAATTCGACTTGGCCGCTTTGCCTCTCCCAGTGGAAGCGAATCGTCAGAACTACAGTGATCTCATCGCGACGATAAAGGAACGCGGCAAAACGCGAAAAGCTCCGGTCAGAAGATCCCTCGTGATTGGCCAAGCGGTCGATGGCTGTGCCAACGGGGAGCCGTTCTCGAGTGAAACTGTGAAGAACGATTTTCGCAACAATTCAACCAGGAACGAGGAGGACCCGGTGTGTTACTCGATGAATTCTTACGAGGCAACCTTCCACGACTCGGACTCGAACTCCTCCTGTCCTCTGCAACATTACGCGAGCGACGATCCGATGAACCTTCTCTCCTTCAAAGTGTCCACGTCCGGGGACTGCGTTTCACCGGTAAAAAATTTGCCCGAGACTTCTGCCGGTCAAAATTTGACGCTGAGCAACGGGCAGGTGGCAAATTCATCGAGTGGCGAAGTCTCAAGGATCATCGATGTCTATCGCGCTACGACTGATGACGAAACGAGCGACGAGGACGTTGTACCACCAAGTCCCAATGCCACAACGAGCCGTACGACGAAACGGGTCAAATTGACTTCCAAACAATCCCAAAGTGTCGATAATCCTGGCGAGCAGGATCGTTTGGAGGGACTTAAGTTGGCGATGTCGATTGCTCGTGATTTCACGTTCGACACTTCGAGCAATGACAGTCTTGGAAATGAAGCCGCAAATGGTAGGTAATAAAAATTGAAGATTTCAATTATATTATCAACACGGTCTGTTTGACAAGAGCGGGTACTACGAAACGCAAAAACGATTTGGGAGAAGGCATTGAAAAAATACACACACACGAACATGATATAAACCATGATGCTTTATTATCAACTAGCTTCTACCCGCGACTTCGTCTGCGTGGATCTCGCAATTTGTGTTAAAATACCCCTTCATGGATTATTTCTTTTAAAGGCTGTCATACGTCATTCACAATCTAGTAAAATATGTAATATTAGACTCTATTCGATTTTGATTATATTTTAGTCGTTCGTATTCTATGAGAGTTAAAATTTCATCATTAGATTTTTTAAAATATTATAATTAGCAAAATATTAGACGTTCGATTTGATCAAATTTAAATTATATTCGATTCGTTGTATTCTATAAGAATTTTAATTTGATAATTACATTAGATTTGACACGAATGTTATAATTAGAAATATATTAGATATATTTATATTAGATTTGATATTATATTATCATCTAATTTAGATTTGATTTGTCTGTATCCTATAATAAGAATTATAAGAGACTGATAATTTCATAATTGAATTAGATTCGAGTCAAATATTAGAATTAAAAAAATATTCGATTTATTTTTCATAGTATGTGTTATTCGAAGTAACTCTCTACATGTGTGCCAAATTTCATCAAAATCGGTTCAGCCGTCCAGGCGTGATGGTGGAACAAACATCAGGCGTACAGATTAGAAAAATATTGGATATTAGAATTAGAATGAAAAGTATCCGGTGTGTCATAAGCTATCTACATTTTAAATTTCATCGATTATATACTTTGAATTTCATAATTAGAGTAGATTTGAGTATATAATATTATTATTAGAAAAATATTAGATATAAGAATGAAAAATATCCTATGTCTTGACCCAGACCATAAACTATCTACATGTTAAATTTCATTGGAATCGATCAAGTCGTTTTGGCGTGATTGAGTAACAAACAGACAGACAGACAGAAAGTCAGATTTATAATATTAGTTACGATAAGTAGTCCAGTCACCTACACTATTAATAATCGCCTCACTATCAAAAATGGTCAAAAAAGAAACTTCGTCCGAAAAAATTATGTTGTCCCAATCGCGGTCTAAACTTTCTATCGCCAAAATGAATCTCTTTTCGACGAGTTTTCGGACAAAAGCGGTTCGTTAGTGACTACGGTCAGACGACCAGTAAAGCATCTTGGTGGACGGCTCCCGCTAACTGCTCGCATTCGAATCCACCCTCTAACGGTTTTCAGGAAAAGATGTAGCCGTACACACTTTTGTCAAACAGACTGTATATAATATAAAATGTAATATTTAATGTATCCTATATGTATTATTATAAACATATTTATTTGTCGAATAAAAAATACCTCTTATCTTTTCAAACATTGTTAGGTATAAGGAAAATTCCTGTAAATTTTGAGTTTACCTAAGTCTTGCAATCTTTTTCCTAAAATTGCAGCCAATTAAAAAAAAAGTCTTTTTTATTTTTGACAGGATTTCAAACAGCTGTAATTTGTATAAAAATGATATGGAGATTTAGAAAAATCTTGATACAGCTGGGTCTGTTTCGAGAATCTTCACCCGGATTTGAAAAATTTCAAATATTCTTTGGGTTACCCAAGTTTAAACGTGAATAGCTAATTTCCTGTATAAATCAAGTAAGAAAAAGAATAAATCAGCATTACCGCTTAGAATTGAATTAGGGAGGTCAAAGTTATCATGCCTTTCTCTCGTATCCAACGATATTGTTAGTAGCACGAAGAGATGCTTTTCTATCTTCTACACACCATAATATTTATATTTAATATAGAATATAAATTATAAAATGAAAATATGAATATAAAATATTCCAATATACTGGGTGAGGCAACAACTATTAGCAGTAGGAATATTTTCTAACCTCTCTGACTTAGGAGAAAGCTTTTCGTATAAAAGTTGCATAGTTCGAAGGGGGTTATCGAGTGGTGGCTCTGAGGTTCATCCAAATGGAGGGGCTTCCAACATTTCGAAGTCATCTCCATTTCTCTATATGGGACCACAATTTTTTTCCAGAACGTTATCAAGGAACTTAAGAGTGCACATTCAAGTAGACAGCTAAAAAAAGAGCTGAATTTTGGAAATTACTATCCCGAAAACTATTTGTCCGATTTTATCCAAGTTTGTTTTATTCGAAAGTATAAATATTTATTATAAGTGTATATGGACTGGGAGCGCTGTTATTGTGGCCGGAGTAAAAAACGTCCCTTGCTGGCACGGTCTGCGGTCCCCATGATTGCATGCGGTCGGTTGATCTGAAACAAAAATTTCAAAAAGATTCTTAAAATGTAATGTATAAAGTTCGTCGCATCGTAGGATTTTTGGGAAAAACAAAATTCACAAAATGGCGCCTGATTGAAATTCACTTTCATTTTTCAACCTAAATTTTCGACCTTTCTGGCTTGATTAAAAGAATTGTTGAGTAAAAAAAATCCTACGATGCGGAGGGCTTTATACATTACATTTTAAGAAACTCTTCGAAATTTTTGTTTCAGATCAACCGACTGCATCAAATCATGGGGACCGCTAACGAGGGACATGTTTTATACCGGCCATAATAACAGCACTCCCAGTGAATATATATTGATAAAAAAATTTGTCAATATACCTTAACATTTATACTTCCGAATAAAACAAGCTTGGATGAAATCGGTCAATTAGTTTCTGAGGTAACAATTCGAAAAATTCACCTATTTTTCCGCAGTCTACTCGGGTGTGCTCTCTTTTAATAAATTTACACACCAAATTTGAAGAAGATCAATGACGATTTAGTATAAAAAGTCGATAAAAAAGACATTTCAGCCTAGAATCGATAAAAAAACAAAACGGTGCAAACACTTACTCCTATGAATGGTGCTCATAGCGACAGCCACCACTTTGAATGGTGCATACTTGCAATCTGATTCGTATTGATTGTATTGTCTTATTAATCCAATTATTCTTCCTTGCATATATTACGCATTAGTAGTTCCTGTTCGTTAATACAGACTAACGTGATTGATAAGACAATACAATAAATGTAAATCAAATTGCAAGCGTGAATCGGAAGCGGTGGCCATCACGTTGAATACATTTTAAAGGAGTGTTTGCACCGTTTTTTTTAATCTATTCTAGGCTGAAAAGGTTCAAATTTCTTTTTTATCGTTTTTTATACTACATCTTGATCGATGGTTCCCTTTATGAAGATGGAAGTGACCTTGAAATCTCTGAAGCGTCTCCATCTGGATGAACCTCGTAGCCACCAATCGATGACCCCCTTCGAGCAATGCAACTTTTGTAGGAAAAGTTTCTCTCCTAAGGCTGATAGATTGGAAAATATTCCTACTGCTAATAGTTGTTGCCTCACGCGGTATATTTGTAACACGAATCGATTACAGGGTTTTTAATATATCAATGTACAACTCTTGCGATTTATAATATACAATGCATAATGCAAACCACACAATAAATTCCATTACACACCGCATACATTATCATATAGTTCTTCCACATTATAAAATATACATTAAAATTCACGAATTTTATGTTTTCCTTCACTCAAGCCCTCGCCGCACAATTCCAATTTCGATGCTACCAATTATGACCAACACCTTTTATCGAATCGTCGCACTATCTTGTTTTTTTTTTTTTCCAACACACCAGAAACTGCAAATAAGAAGACGAGCGAACAGTCCACTGTGGAAGATCGCGAGCGCGCGGATCCTAATATATCGAAGCTTGACAAGGAGAACAAGGAGTGTCCGAGGGTCGTTAATCGACCTCTCAGGAAGAGAAAGTGCCTAGTACGCTTGGCTAACGTCGACACCACTGACAAGACAAGATCCAACGTACGAAAAGCATCGACGAAAACGACGGAACGTAACGACGACGAAACACAGCGGATCAACGGACTAGCGGAGAATGAAAAATTGTCGACCGCGTCGCGCCTCGATAGCCCGTTGAAGCGACGAAGAGGACGCAAGAAAACCTCGAACGAGGTTGAAACGAAGGACCCACCGAGGAGACCGCTTCGCAAACGTCTCGTCAAATCAACGTCGACCGACAACGCGCAAAAATGATCTCGAGTCTCTCGGTTTTTCACTACGTCCCTCCCTCCCGGACGCGAGAAATGACACTCGGTTTCTTTTCGTGCCTTTATCTGCATTCTTATAATTTTAACGCCAAAGAGAAGTAACCGCGGCTCTTTGTAAATACGCGGTTAAAAAAACGTAGTTTGTTTTTGTACTTGTTCAATAAATGAAGCCTCATGATGATCATTCGTTTTTCAGCGCTCTCCTTGTTCTGTAAATAAAATAAGAAAAAAATGGACGGTCCAAAGGATACGAGGGATTAAGGGTCATAGGGGTATTTTACAGGCTCACAGGGCCCGACTCTGTCTCATCGGATTCTGATTTTTTTTTTATTGAATATACATTACAACATTGCTTTTATTTATTTGTCAATTCTTTTGTTTCTTTTGCTTTCGGTCGATCGCTGAAATCGATAATGAACAACAAATCAATCATGATCATTTACATATTTCGTTTAGTTCTGTTTGTCTTCTTTCTTTCGCATAGACGTATTAAGAATAATTTAATAAGCTTATAACTGTAACGATAAAAGAGCTGCTTTTGACAATTATTTACACTTTACTTTGGTATCGTATTTACCGATTTTTCTCAAATTCCACATACATCTATATGTGTATATATATATATATATATATATATATATATATATATATATATATATATATATATATATAACTATGTATGTTTATATATTCTTATAACATATGTACTAACGTTCATTAGAGATTTGAAACGACTAACATCCTAAAAGTGCCTAGCTATCACATTTATTGATTATTACTTGTACGCACAATGATACCCCGCCGTCCCGACGACAACGCGCTCTTTTTACTCTCTCGTTTGTATGCTTTTTTTCTTTCTTTTTTTAAATACTCGAGCGTAGTGTCGCACACGCTATGAGAGTCTCCTTTCGGAGATTCGGGAAGGTTACTCTTGAGAAAAAAAAACCGCTTGTCAACGAGGGATAGAGGCCGGGAGAATTTTCGATTAACCCACGTTATCGCCATTTATTCATTTGCATTTTGTTTGCTTTTTTCGGGCCTCGTTTATTCTATAAAAGTTAGTTTCGTGCCATACAAGTTCCACGTGTTGCAGCGTTGCGGCGCATTGAGACAGATGAAGTCACTGTTGAACCATCGAGTCGATAAACAAAAAAAAACATTATTATTGTGAACACCATTCAAGGAGCTACCAGCTGTGATGGTTCCATTTAATTCGATGAACGATAGATCCTTATAAAGTAAATTGACGGACAACAATTCTTTATATATGTATATATATATATACTTTTTTGCTACATTTTTTTAAGAGGAATTCATCAGAATTTATTAACGATTTAGGAGTCTTAGCTGCTTGTCAATTCAGCGATATGTCTTAAAGCCGTGTTTAAATTTCCATTTATTTATATATAATATATTAGTGTGTGTCTAGAACAAAAAATAATCTCTTGCCTCTTCAAACGATCTTATCAGGTACAGAGAAATTCATGCCAAATTTGAGCTATCCAACTCTAAGCAGGAGCTCTGAACAATTTTTTCCTCGTGATCAACACGGGTGTTTCGATAACTCGCCAACTTATTGATATTTCCCTAACCCAATTGAAGATTCTTAAAGCTGACCCGTGTAGCTCTGAGAAGTTCTTCTTGGAATCTAGACATTTTTGTACAAAGTGTAGCGATTTATAAAATACATATATTCCTGTCGAAAAAAAGGAAGGTTTTTTTTTCTTCAAATAGCTGCAATTTGTGTAAAGATAATGGTAGGCGGATTTGAAAAAGAGCTTCAAAGTTGTGAGGATCTGATTCAGAAATCGTCGAACGGATTCAAGAACTGTTAATTAGTTGTTGAGTTATCCAAGTTTGGAGATAAAGAGCGAATTGACGATGTAAATCAAATGGGGAAAAAATATGATGAAATTTGAGTTGGATGGCTTAAGGTTGGCATGATTTTTGGTTATACTTAATAGAATTGTTTGGAAGGCTAAGAGATGAAAAATAATATTCTTTTCGGCCTGTTTGACATACAGTATATTTAACAAAAGCGTGTACGGCTAGATTTTCTAGCGGAACCTTTTCACCAAGATGCTTTGTACAGAAAGTGTCAGTTGTCCGAACTGAACCGCTATTGTCCGAAAAACGTGTCGAAAAAGAACGCACTTTTGCGAAAAAAAAAGTTTGGACCACGATTGGAACAGCGTAATTTTTTCGGACGAAGCTTCTTTCTGGACACGTTCTCCCATCAATGATACCTCGTCTACCGACACCAATAGACACTAAAGATCCGGAACCTCAAGCAATTATTCCAAGATTCCACTCATATGGAGGTTTGGTCAGTAGATTATGCCACGAAACTAGTGGAAAGTACCTCTCGGAGATGCCAGACGATTATTAATAGTGGAGGCGTCTGAACCACTTATCAATAATAAAGCATCACGGTTTATATCATGTAGTGTGTGTGTGCATTTTTTTTTCAATGCCTTCGTCAAAAAAGTTTTTGAGTTTCGCCGTACACGCTCTTGTCAAACAGACTGTATACATATATTCTGTACAGTAGTGATCGAAATGAACGGAATTAATGGGCACAAAGTTCCCAAACAATCCAATCTTGCAACATCCGTGTTTTCGGTGATCGCGAAAGTATCGTTATCAAAACGGCGTAATCGCAATTGGCTATAAATCGGCGAGTATTACATTTTTTTTTACCCACGGCTAGGAATAGTTTGCCCAGTGTCGTGTGTGGCACGAATCCAGACACGATAAAAAATTATTTAATTTCATTCTCCAAGATACGCAGTACCCGTTTTCGATAATGTGTGGAACTTTCAAAAATAAAAGTCGTTTTTTTTCAACTCGTGTCTTGGGCGTTCACTGATTACTTTTTTTTTTCTTTATGCTACGTAATTTTCCTTCGGTGCAGTGATATAAGTGAGAAAACAGGTGTGAGGGATTTGGACGAAGATAGCAGATTGCACTGGCTTTTGTGCAGATATATAATATAGCCATGGACTGTGATCATAATACACTCGTGTGTGGCCGCCCACAATAGTCAATCGACTACAACCTTCGCTTGACCAGTTATTACGTTTTGTTAGGAATTAACGCTATTTTTTTTTTTTTTTTTGATTGGCTATTTGATTAATAGAGTATGTCTCTCAAGTTACGAGATGAACTTGTCACTCGTGTCCCGTTTGCTCGAATTTAACGACACGATGACGAACGTGGCATAAATATGTATATATTTTTCAAACTTCAGCGTAATTGGTGTGAATAAATGCAAGTCGGGCGAATCTTCACGTTCTATTGTCCAAATTCGTTATAACAAGTATATAGGTATCGAGGTGTGTCGCAAAAACAATTCAAACTCTTATACATTTAAATAA
The DNA here is from genome assembly GCA_963932345.1 of Ophion ventricosus. Taxonomy (NCBI): domain Eukaryota; kingdom Metazoa; phylum Arthropoda; class Insecta; order Hymenoptera; family Ichneumonidae; genus Ophion; species Ophion ventricosus. The sequence goes on from OZ010712.1 coordinate 22,794,038, forward strand.
TATTATCAGGGTTGAACATATTCGAGCCAAATTTGAGTTTTCTAACTCAAGCTTGAGTTGCAGGGCTGAATAATTTTTTTCCCCATACGATTTACACGAAAAAAAAATCACTCTACAAAAAGCTTTTTTTCGAATATGTACATATTATTTATGCACAAATTGTAGCTATTCGAAACTTTTTTATTTTCGATAGGAATATATCGGCTTTTCCAAATAGCTGTGATTAGTGTAAAAATATATAAATAGCAGTGCCTCATTGTATATTTGTTTTTTTTTTTTCGGGCTGAAATTAAGCTGATGGGGTAAGAATACGATGCTGAGACGATATCTCATATTTTTGGAAATTTCAGCGTCCGATTGGCGTGAAAAAGGGTGAAACGTTTTTTCCTGAAAATTTTCTCTGTGATAATAAAGGTATCGAGGATGTGCTTGGACTTTGAATCCGTCAAGCAGAACCCGAGAGAACGCGATTTTGCTTTTAAGAAGAAAGTTTTCTTGTAAAACAATTCAAGAAAGGTTGAATTTAATTTTTTCCGACACACCCTAATATATATTCACATATATATCTTTTTTGATTACTCGATCATTCTGCAAATGACTATCAGGAATAATTATCGAGTATTCTCGCATGCAAATTGCACAAGCAATTTCTTTTTTTCCGCTTTATTTCCCGTCTATGCAGATATCCATTGATTTTTTTCCATCTCACCGATATCCGCAGTTCGTTATTCTTTTTTTTTTCTTTCCTCCAGGGCTATTCCATTTTCGCCCATTATTCGACGGCTAATCGAGTTCAATTGTCGTCGATCATATTATTATTGCCGAGCCCGCGAGTTCATTGTCGAGTTCGAAAATTGAGCTGTATCGCTTTTTCTTCTTTTTCCTTTTTCTTCAATCTTTGTCCCGTTAATTGTAGCCGCTGTTGCTCTATCACGATACCGCGGCTTTTGTTTTGTTTTTTCTCATAACCGTTATACCTATGGAACCCCGAATTTTTCGTAACAAGTCTATTATCTCTGCAGTCGCCATCTTCTCCACGCTCTCGTCGTTCACCTGCGAAAATCGATTAACGAGTGTCCATTAGAGCCATGTGTTTTCCTTGCTAGGCCGAGGGTCGAACGATGCTCGGAATTTAAACGAGAAATTCAGTGTTTTTTTTTTTCAATTCCCCGAAGCCGTAAAATTGTTATAGTTCGACAATTTATGAATTTTCAGTTATTTGGTGTTTCTTTTTTTTTTAATTGTTCGAGAAAAAATCGTATTTCGAATAATTTTGCTTTGGACAAACGAATATACAATTTTATGAAAATCTGGGATGAAGCACCGAGAATTTTTAATTGACTATCATTTTTGTCGATGTGTATGTTCGAGTGAAGATTGTGTCGAAAATTATGCAGAAGCACTTTCGGTGCTTTGACGTAGGGAAGATTTTTATTTATATTTATCATAATAATAATCATTATTATAATAATCATTATTATGATGATTAATATATATCATTTCCAATTATAGTAGCTCACCATAATTAATACGTCACCCTGCTTGAGCCTACCGTCCTTGGCTGCGACACTATCGGGATGAACGACGGATATCACAGTGGAATTACCCTCAGGTTGTAGACTGAATCCTAATCGACTGTTCCAGCCCCGCGTTAATTCCACCATAAACATCTAGTCCACGAAATCAAATTCCATAATTAAATTCGTACGAATTCTCGACTATTCCGATAATGACATAATCGAAATGAACTACCGACATGAATGAAATTTCGAAATCTATTAACACGTTATTGTCCATTAAAAAAATATTAAAATAGCGCTAAAAATAAATAAACTGTTCAAAAATAAATTTCTTTTTTAATTAAATAAAAAAATGTTGGTAATTTAAAAATTTTTCGATTCTGCAATTTTATAGAAGCAATATTTTACTAAGTTTTTAATTTGAATAAATTTAAATTCACTTAGAAACGATATTTCAACAAATTATTATTATTCTTCTAAATAAATAGTTTTCAATTTTTGGCTGTTCCAGCCCCGCGTTAATTCCACCATAAACACCTAGTCCACGAAATCAAATTCCATAATTAAATTCGTACGAATTCTCGACTATTCCGATAATGACATAATCGAAATGAACTACCGACATGAATGAAATTTCGAAATCCATTAACACGTTATTGTCCATTAAAAAAATATTAAAATAGCGCTAAAAATAAATAAACTGTTCAAAAATAAATTTCTTTTTTAATTAAATAAAAAAATGTTGGTAATTTAAAAATTTTTCGATTCTGCAATTTTATAGAAGCAATATTTTACTAAGTTTTTAATTTGAATAAATTTAAATTCACTTAGAAACGATATTTCAACAAATTATTATTATTCTTCTAAATAAATAGTTTTCAATTTTTGGCTGTTCCAGCCCCGCGTTAATTCCACCATAAACACCTAGTCCACGAAATCAAATTCCATAATTAAATTCGTACGAATTCTCGACTATTCCGGTAATGACATAATCGAAATGAACTACCGACATGAATGAAATTTCGAAATCCATTAACACGTTATTGTCCATTAAAAAAATATTAAAATAGCGCTAAAAATAAATAAACTTCAAAAATAAATTTCTTTTTTAATTAAATAAAAAAATGTTGATAATTTTTAAATTTTTCGATTCTGCAATTTTATAGAAGCAATATTTTACTAAGTTTTCAATTTGAATAAATTTAAATTCACTTAGAAACGATATTTCAACAAATTATTATTATTCTTCTAAATAAATAGTTTTCAATTTTTGGCTGTTCCAGCCCCGCGTTAATTCCACCATAAACACCTAGTCCACGAAATCAAATTCCATAATTAAATTCGTACGAATTCTCGACTATTCCGATAATGACATAATCGAAATGAACTACAGACATGAATGAAATTTCGAAATTCATTATCACGTGATTGTCCTTAAAAAAAATATTAAAATAGCGCTAAAAATAAATAAACTGTTCAAAAATAAATTTCTTTTTTAATTAAATAAAAAAATGTTGGTAATTTAAAAATGTTTCGATTCTGCAATTTTATAGAAGCAATATTTTACTATGTTTTTAATTTGAATAAATTTAAATTCACTTAGAAACGATATTTCAACAAATTATTATTATTCTTCTAAATAAATAGTTTTCAATTTTTGGCTGTTCCAGCCCCGCGTTAATTCCACCATAAACACCTAGTCCACGAAATCAAATTCCATAATTAAATTCGTACGAATTCTCGACTATTCCGATAATGACATAATCGAAATGAACTACAGACATGAATGAAATTTCGAAATTCATTATCACGTGATTGTCCTTAAAAAAAATATTAAAATAGCGCTAAAAATAAATAAACTGTTCAAAAATAAATTTATTTTTTAATTAAATAAAAAAATGTTGGTAATTTAAAAATGTTTCGATTCTGCAATTTTATAGAAGCAATATTTTACTATGTTTTTAATTTGAATAAATTTAAATTCACTTAGAAACGATATTTCAACAAATTATTATTATTCTTCTAAATAAATAGTTTTCAATTTTTAAAAGGCTGCAATTTTTGTCACAATGTCATATATTTCGAAAGAATCACAAATTTGTTTTTTTTTGCCCCTCCAAAGTTCTTGGTCCTCTGGCGCAAATACAAATCTCCCCAGAGCTACCTGTATAAAACATTCACTCACCTCGTTTCCATCCTCCGTATTTTGTTGCGTCGCGCTCTCTCTGTTGGAATCTTTTGCGGTATTCTCCGTTTCCGGTTTCTCGCTGGATCCCTCGTCAACATCGTCATCAGGAGCAAACATGACGCCCTTCCACTTGAGCAAACCCTTGCTTCCCACGGGATCTTCGGCACCTAGAACTTTGCCTGCGGTTACGCGGGCAAAAGGAAACTCTAGCTTTATTGGTGCTGTTTCTACATCGCCGTATCTCCCTAGCGAGATAAGAGCCGACGCTCTTATCGCGCGCTCAGCTCTCGTGCAACGGACTGCGAATAATACCAGCTGAATCGACTCGACGCAGTCACGAAGTCTCGTTCAGGAAAGATTGTGATACAAATGACCCTGCAATCTACAAACTCTGATGCGCTGAGATTCCCCGAGTATTTTTTATATCCGATCTCTCCTTTTTTTTTACCGAGTTCCGGAAATGGCCAGATAGTTGAGGAATTGTGAAAAAGTTGGGAAGAAATTTACCGAAACTCTCGTATACACGCGAATATTTATCGGAGTTGAATTTAATTACGAATAAGTGATTTTTTTCGTGAACGAGCTCGCGGGTGTCAATGAAGAAATTTGGAGACACTCGTTGCTTCGAAAGTTACACGAAGAGAATTAAAAAGTAATTTTTGTCGTGAATTTCACGGTAAAAATTACCGTGATATATTTCAATGTGGTGACAAGTGAGAAAAGCATAATAATTCGTATGCGACAAGTTTTTTTGAACTCACGTTACAGAAAATTTCAAATACGTAGCTAAAATTTTACTATACAAGAAGGGTAGCACGCACGATAATTTTTACCGAGAGCACAATACATTTTCCTATAACACTCATTAAATTTTATAATAAATCTTAAAATAACTGTTATAAAGACGATACTTTTTTATAGACATTTTTGAAAGGCATAAAATAATAAAATGCACAGTAAAATTTCGCTGATATTATATATTTTTTAAATTTAAGTTTTGCGTATTTTGTTACACATCAAAATTTACTAGAAAATCTGGTAAAATTTTGTATCTGAAGATGAAATTTTATTTTATTTTCGTGAAAATCTGTGTTTTACTCAGTAATAATAAGCGAAGTTTCAGGGTTGTCATCTGGTTACCGTTACTGCACGGTAATTTTTAACATTTAATTCTCTCCGTGTACAAGCATCATATTAAAATTGCAGTTACCCATACGCGAAACTTACTTAGGAAATAAGAATAACGATATGCAAAGTTTGAGAGAAAATTTACAGAAGTTTTCGTATGTCCACGAATCTTTGGCGGAATAAAATTGAATTACGAATCAGTGATTTTTCCTGAACGAGATCGCGAGTGTCAATGAAGAAATTTGAGGTCACGCGTTATTTCGAAAGTTGAAAGCATCATATTAAAACTGCAGTTTTCCATATGCGAAACTTACTTAGGAAATACGAATAACGGGATGCAAAGTTTGAGGAAAAAACTGCAGAAGTTCTCGTATGTATAAAAATCTTTATCGGAATTGAATTGAATTACGAATAAGTGATTTTTCCTCAATGAGATCGCGAGTGTCAATGAGGAAATATAAGAATACGCGTTATTTCAAAAGTTAAAATCAGCTAAAAAAAAAAGTTACAATCAGCTAAAAATTGCAATGATTCATTGGCAAGTTAAATGTATAAAAAAAAGAGATAGCAAACTCACCTGGAATGTCTTGATCGCTCGAATGAGCGGCTTTGTTCTTGGCACTATTGTCGATACCACCGCAGGTAGGATTCGCGCTCTGATAGGCTGGATTCTTGTAGCTGAAAACACCGCTGACGTTTCTCGTTGCAGACAAGAGTGGTGGCATCGAGGCTGGTTCAGTTGGTAAATTATTGTCCTGTTCGTCGCTCGACAATGTCGTCATGTTCTTCGATCGAATATCCTCGTAATCGTGCTGGCCGATGGGATTGGAGTCGCTCTCGGTGACGATAGTGGGTCCGGTGTAATCCGAGTCGGATTCGAGGTTGAATTGAAAGTGGCCTTTTTCAGATGGTGCAACGAGATTGAGAAAACTCGGCCTAGGTGCGAATTTCGACGAATCACTGGAGTCGCAAACATCGTACAAGGGTGGCGGATCAATTATGTCGTTCGAGGGTGTTTCGGACTGGGAATTGGTCGCTTGAGTTCTGATGGAGCACCGATCGGTCTCCGATCCGTCAGTTTGGATCGTCAACGACGGATGCATCGGATGGAACGTCAGATGATTTTCTGCAATCGCATATAAAACTTCGTAGGATCGAGTGACATTTGAAATGAAGGAATGTCGGTTAACTAATGTGGACCGACATCAAAGCACATTTTTTCGTTTACCCAAAGAAAAGAAAGGTAAAAAAATACTTTGTACCCAAAAATTCATACTCCCTTAAAATTTGAGATGCTTCGCCGATTTTCGCGAAGCTCAATATAAACATACCCTGTGTAATATTCTTCTATTCCTGTGCATCAAATTATACCGGTGTCTTAAACGGTTACGCCACCTGGGCGCTCGGAAAAATAAGCATAAAAATGAATAACGCGAACGCGAAATAACGTAATTTGACGCGACTATTAAATATATCAATTTATTTTATTTTTTACAAATACATTATTGTTTTATGAATTAATTTTGAAAAAAAACAATTAAAAAAAATGTAATGGTGGAGATATAAGTTGTCCAGTAGGACCCTCTCTTCACACTGGTGGACAAAATATCTCGAGATCTACTCAACCGATTTTGATCAAATTTATACCACATATTCTTTATAATATTATCTAGGACTTAGCAGAGGGCCCTACGAGATTTTCAAAAGAGGGCCCTACGAGAAGACGAGATCTCCGCCGTTTGAATATTTTTTAAAAAAATATTTGTTCATAAAACTCTAATGTATTTGTGAAAAATAAAAATTACTTTATATATTGAATAGTAATGGTGGTGTAACGCCTTAACGTTGAAGGTAGTTACAGCGTACAACCTATATTTCTCAAAATTTAAACACCCTCCAAATTTTAAGCATTTTGCTAGATTTTGCACACTTTTATCAAAAAATACGTTGCACGATACTCTGATTCTGTACAAAACTTTAACCGGATATCCAAAAAATTGTGAAAGTGACGGAGCTCAAAACATTTTTTTCAGAAAATGTACGATCCCGCAAAACCTGAAGCGTTTCACCGATCTTCACTAAATTCATTTAAGGAGGAAAATACATGCAACGGCATATAAAAATCAGATTTTTGTTTTTACGTAAAATGTTCGTCAAACATCTCAAGAATACGGCGGTAAACTAAGTAATTAGCCGGTAAGTCACTGAAATCATTGTGTTTTCGTAGTTTGACAAACTACATTTTTAAATTTTGTGGGAAACATAACTTTAAAACGAGTTGATCGATGATGCTAAAATTGCACACACACCTCAATAAGAATATTGCCTGGAACTTATACCTACTTGTTTATGAAAATTACTTTTAAAAAGTACTTTCTTATTGCAAAAAGAACGGAAATTTTGTGTAAAATTACAATTTTTTTTCTGAAGTGTGCCATTTTTTTCCTTCGCAACTTTTAAATTGTTTCTGAGGTATAAGTTCAGCATTTGGATAATAAAATACTAAACATTGTTGACTCATATTTTTCAGACCAACATCGAAGGCGGTGGATTTCCCATAAACGGACAACTGCCGCTAAAACTTTCCTGGAAGACCACGCCATAACGTCGCCATTTTGCAATAAGTTTAAGGAAAAAAATTATTCAAACAGTTTAACTATGTAATAAATTGTACTTAAAGTCTCATAAATGTAAAACGTTTTATTCCTGTTAAAAAAAATTATCATAATTGGCTATTTTTTCGTCGTCTACACGTAAATCCCCCTCGAAAATATACTTCTTATGATACACTGTTGGTTTGCAAAAATTAAGCCGGGTACCTCAAAATCCAGAAGTTTTCGCTTTTACAAACAAATTCGCACTTACATAAACAGATTTTTTTTCTCGAAATTTCATTATTCGTCGTTTTGGGTATATTCTAAACTTCAAAGTTTCTCAAGAAAAAAAACATCCATGAAGAAAGCTTCCGCTGCGAGGAAGCAAAATGGCACAGCTGTGACGTACCATGTTCATTGTTAGCTGTGGGTGTTCGGGATGCTGGCCTTCGAAGTCTCCTCGGCGAGTTGGAGGATCCACCGGAAGTTTGGATCGCCGTTGATCCGTTGGACGTACCGGGCGACAATTTACGTACCGCAAGATCGCACAGCATGTCTACCGCTTCTTGCCTGGAATGGTGTAGAATCGCGATATGTACGAACAAAGTCTCGGTTTGCTAAAACGCATAAAGGCAAAATGGCTCCGGACCGTCTGCTCCACTCGCATACAGTCGTTTGCGAGTGCTATAACTATTTATATTCCATTGTCAACGGGGTCCCAAGATTTGGCGCGACTCCACGGAGTTGAATCCCGCTCTCTCTTTCTCTCTCTCTCTCTCTCTCTCTCTCTCTCTCTCTCTCTCTCTCTCTCTCTCTCTCTCTCTCTCTCCCTCTCTCTCTCTCTCGCTCTCTTCCGTCATTACAATTATTTCTCACGCCTCGCGCGGAGTCACCACACAGAGAATCTTTTCTTATTCACAGACATGTATACGAATGAATCGTCGCTCGCGCTCAACGAAACTCGGATTCGCGCGTCTCGTTTAAAGATAGAAATCTGAAGATTCTCAAGAGTACGATACCAAAGCAGGGAATGGAAGCTTCTTTGAATGAAACCGTGAATGACGGAAGTCGGGCGTAGCCATCCGTAGAAGATATACCAAGTTTACCATGGATATAAATGGCATTCTTCTCATCGTATACAGGAATTCACTTTTTCGCTTCAGATATAATGTTGCGAAGGAATGCCTTATTTGTTGCTTCAATAGATCGAAGTCTATCGAAAGCACACACTCTATTATTGAGGACTGGTTTGTATTGCGGAACGAACTTGGGCCAGGCACCATTTTTTTCCTTGAGAATATTCAAGAAAAGAACATCTAAATGTTTCTCCATTCTGGGCCAGAGTACAGACATTAAATTCTACATCCTTATTATCGATCCTGGTAGGAAAAGGACACTTTCAATCATAACCCTTCATACCTTTCGCCATTAATACTAGCCTTTGCCTAATTATGACGACTCCAAAACCCTCTTCGTATATCCCAGAAAAGTACCATTTTTCCGGGATGCCCTAGAAAAAGTGTCATTTTTACGCCGGAATATCCTAAAGGAAGTCCCGTTTTCCTGGGGTTTTCTAGAAAAAAACGATTCTCTTAGTCACAACTATCCATACCATTCTTCGTTACTGGTGTTCATTGATTGTACCAGACAAAGGCCTCAAAACCCTCATCATACGTTTGTTTTTCCATGCTTAAGGAAACCGATGATCAAAGAATACGTTTCGTTGTGGCGAGAGCCACGATACTGGACAAAAGTTTCGTGGCTGTTCGGACGCGGGATTTATCTTACAGACCGTGTGACAAGTCCATGTGAATTCTTCTTGTACGGAACAGCTACTGGGTGATTTGTCGAGAGGAAGGGCAAGAGATGGAGTTTGATAGGAGAGTGCGAAGATCTTACCTCAAACTTGTTCGTGGTGGACGGAGTGGATGATCCGGCTCAGTCGGGGACAGAGCGGAGACCGGAGTTTGTGCCAAGTCACGATACAAACGTAGTTTCACCCTTGGACCGCACTGTCTGAGAAGAGCGACTGCCTCCTCGTGGCTCATTGGCGACAGAGTTGCACCGTCCACAGCTACGATCTTGTCGCCAGGCTGTATTCTCCCGTCGCTTAACGCAGGCTCCCGCACCAAAGCCCGGACATAATGCCCGAGGGCACTGCTGTCCACCTTTCTCAGCGTGAAGCCCAGACTACCCGCGACCTTCGTCATTTCTATGTCGAACTCCTGTAGGATTCCGACAGACCGAAAAAAGAAACATTAACGGGATGACGGAAGTCGTAACGGACGAAGGAAAAGAGTACCAAATGTAACTTCTATTGAACAGACAACACTAAAGACTGTTACACAAAGTATATATCCTGGCAGGATCCTTCCTATCTTTTATTAGCAGGGTACATTCATTTTAAGGGATTTTTTTGTTGTAAAAATACGGCTTTATTGTGAAAAAATGGTTACAAATTGATCATTCAAAATAATTGTCCATCGCTAGCCATTACTTTTCCCGATCTTTCTGGTAATAGATGGATCCCACGTAGAAAGAACGACACATCTTTAGAGGCTATCCACGAATAAACCAATTTTTTGATATACTCATAAAAATGGAAGCGCTGCTCAGACAAGCGATGAGTCACCGATCGAAATAGATGTTAATCGGAAGGAGCAATATTTTGAAAATAAGGCGGGTGTGGTAGGGCATCCCAGTTAAGCGCTTCTAACGTTTCCTTGACCGGTTTCGCAGCATGAGGTCGAGCGTTGTCATGCTGGAAAATCACTTTGTCGTGTCTTTCCGTGTAATCTAGCCGTTGTTTCTTCAATGCTCGGTTCAATTGCATCCATTTTTATTGGTAACATTTGATGTTGATCAACATTTAATGATTCTGCAAGTTCTTATCCGTTTGACTCGGGTCTTTATCGAGTAAAGCTTTCACTTCCTCATCTTCAAAATTTTTTCGGCCCGTCTGGACGTTTCTTATCTTCCGTGTCAAAATCACCTTTTTTTATAGCGTCGAAGCCGCTAGTCACATATTGAAATTGAAGGAGCATAATGAACATAAACTTCTGACACCATTCGTTGACTTTCAGCAGCACTTTTCTTCAAATGGAAGTAAAAAAAGCAAAGCTTTGCGCAAATTGTGTTTTGTTGCCACAAAATTCGCCATGTTCAACGCTCAAAAACATAATGTCTTGTAAACTTTGGCAAAATAACACATACTGAAAAGGAAAGCCACGTGATGATGCTTTGACATAAAATTAATAACAACCCGAATCCCTTATGATGTCACCGCATCTCTCATAAGCATCAATGAACTGGTCTTGAAAAATGTACGTTTTACTTAGTAAGTCTATCAACTGATTGATCAATTTCAAGATTTTCCACCGAGCTCGCAGAATCAAAGATCTCTTGTCACAAGATAAAGCAGACCTACGGTAGTCCAACACTTTGAACCCCAAATGGACCGGTAAATTGATTCTCCCCGGATGAACAACCGACACTCCCCTTTACGTAGATACCCCTGAGCCACCCTTCACCAAAGGGTACTGTCAACCATCGTGAAGAAATTTTACAAAGGGCTGTCGTGCACGAGAATGAGAGGAATCGGAAAGACAAACGTACCCCACAGGGTTCAATCTGTAGCGGTGGCAGAGGGTTGAGAATTCGCAAAGACGGTGGTGGTTCTCGTCTCGTGGGTGGCGGTGGTGGTGCACCGGGTGGCGTTATACTCGTGTCACCGGGAAGACGACAGACAACAAGCTCAACCGTGCTAGGCGTAGTTCGTAGAACTTCCAGAGCCTCCTGCAACAAGTAGCATGAGAATAAGATTAGGAAGCAAAATGCTGTTGCTCGTCGATTCGCCTCTTTTCCTCATTCTTTCACGACAAGGCACAATCGCAAGCGTTGGAATAGAGGGAAAATGGTTGCTGTAGGTATTATTCCACCGGTACGGGCATACACCATAGATAAACCTTTCGTTTAAAGCGGCACGACGATGTTCACTATAACATAGCGCTGTTTGGATCGACCCAATAATGCGCGCCGCGGATAATGTCCCGTTCAATGCTTATAGACTCCATCGGGACTTGCATTATGCTAATCTCATGTAAATCTTT
>OZ010712.1:22805776-22877895 GCA_963932345.1 Ophion ventricosus
TATATATATATATATATATGCAATTGATACCCCCGTTCCCGATGCTACCAAGATAAGCGTTTTCGGAAAGGATCCTTACGACAGCTAGAACACTTACCATCCACGTGTATATGCGCGATTTTTGCATATCACGTGACCCTTTAGCCGCATCATGCAAAAACCCGCGAAGATGGATCGCGCGAGTTTGCGGGTGCGAAGAACGTGTATGGAGCGTCTGAAACTTGAGGGCATACTCGCGGCTTTAGCATAAAATTGTGGCGAGCTGCGCCGGGGGTATACGAGGACCGGCATACGAGTATATACAAGGTTTTTGCTCGATTACCGCCTCGTAACCCGCTGCTCCATCACCGCATTGCTGCGCGCGTTTCATTTCACAATGGTGTATGGCAAGGGCTATTCGCAATATGCGGGTGGATTCTCCCGGAGTTATTTGGATTTTCGCGTGATGCATGCACAAGAGATTACATTTATTGTGGGGGTGCTTGTGGAGAACCCTGACTCCGTTTTTTATCCAGCCCAATGAAGAATAATCTCTCTCCCTCGCTTCTCTCTCTCTCTCTCTCTCTCTCTCTCTCTCTCTCTCTCTCTCTCTCTCGCTCTCTCTTTCTTTCTCTCTCTCTCTCTCTCTCTCTCTCTCTCTCTCTCTCTCTCTCCTCTCTCTCTCTCTCTCGCTCTCTCTTTCTCTCTCTCTCTCTCTCTCTCATCTCTCTCTCTCTCTCTCTCTCTCTCTTCTCTCTCTCTCTCTCTCTCTGTGTGTGTGTGTGTGTTTCCTTTTACTCTCTCTCATCCTCTAGTTCCCTTTTTCTCACTCTTCATCTCTCTTCGTTCATCGTGAGCCATAGTCGATCGATCGGGGTAAATAAGCTCCGCCGCAAATTGTGTGCGGTGTACGAGCAATTGACGTGAAATTATTCATACCGACATCTACAGATATGTATGCCTTTACTCGTATATTATGTATGATATCTATATGTCTGAATCGACGAACGGAAGATTTGGATGGACAGCCATAGGCGAAACATCTGTACGAATAAATTGGCGAAAACTTCTCAAAAATGCGAAGCTCTTAGGCCCTGCATACTCGCACACGCGGTAACGAAGAGATTACGAACTTTTTTATTCTCAACATACTATGTTACTATATGCTTAGGAAACTGTGTGTACCATTTGGTTTCATTGTTTAATTTAACTTTACGAATTTTTATTCCCGGGTCAAAGAAATTCATGCGCGTATACGTATCAGGTAGAAAATTGCGCTGAGAAAGCACACGGAAAAATGCGATAGGTCTCTGTACACGGAAGATAATATATATCCACAGGTACTCCCGCTTTGATAACCAACCGCATTGCTCTTACTCTTTCCGCTCTTGCTTTCTCTCTGTCCCTCTTGCTCTCGTTACCCTTACCTTATATTCCAATTACCCTGCTCTCGTTTATATATATATATATATATATACATAGATACACACTTCTTTTCTTATATATACTATATATTATATATATATACTTCTTTTCTACTCCCTCAGATCGAGAGAACACCTTCCACTATCTCCATTCTTTCTCCATTAGCATTCTTCTCCTTCGCTTCCTCTTGATCTCTCCCTCTCTCTCGCTTTCTATCTCTCTCTCTTTCGCCTTCTCACATTCAAGCTCTCTGTCTTCCTTTGCACGCCCTCATATTATTTCCTACCTTCGAATTTCCCGCTGCGGCCGTTCGTTCCGTTCTCGCCTTTCTTTTGTTCCATGGAAAAAACGCGAAAATTATCAGGGCAATTTTTCCGACATATGAAGGAAGAATTATGCGAGTATATGGGAGCAAGAACGAGAGAGAGAGAGAGAGAGAGAGAGAGAGAGAGAGAGAGAAGAGTGGGGTCGTGTTAAATATAAGGCGAAAACGGTCGCTCGCACCAATTACTTTGCACCCTCTAGCTATGCATACGGTTCTCTCATTGTATGCGGTTTAATATTGGGTGAAGTAAAAAGTTCTGAGCGTTTTCCGCTAGATGTCTTTAGTGAGCCATATCTCACGATGTATACATCGCATCGGGCCATACTATACGGCGATTTAAAGGTGACATTACGCTTCAAAAAAAGTTCTTTGACAGTTTTGTGTTTGGTGAAGCCAGTTGTGTGTTACAGCGTTCCAAAATGGAGGTACAAAAAGAGAAATTTCGATATATTCTTCAGTACCACTACGACCAAGGTGAAAAGGCGGAGCAGGCGGCCAAAAAAAATTGTGGTGTTTATGGACCCAATACAGTATCGAATGCAAAGCGGTGATTCCAACGATTCCGTTCTGGTAATATGGACGTCGAAGATGAGGCAGGCTCTGGTGGGCCAATCGTCGAAAATGTCGATAGAATCATGGAAATCGTTCGAGCCGGACCGGCATGTGAGCACTTATTCCATTGCCCAGGAACTGAAGATTAGCCAGAAAACCGCTTGGAACCATTTGCATAAGGCTGGTCTCAAGAAGAAGCTCGATGTATGGGTGCCACACGAATTGACGCAAAAGAACCTTTTGGACCGAATTGATGCCTGCGATTCTTTGCTGAAACGTAACGAAATCGACCCATTTTTGAAGCGGATGGTGACTGGCGATCAAAAATGGGTCACATACGAGAACAACAGCCGAAAAAGATCGTGGTACAATCGCGGTGAGCGGGTCCAAACGGTCGCCAAGCCCGGATTAACGGCCAAAAAGGTTTTGCTGTGTGTTTGGTGGGATTGGAAGGGAATCATCCACTATGAGCTGCTCCCATCGGGCCAAACACTCAATTCGGACCTCTCCTGTCAACAACTGACTAGATTAAAGCAGGCGATCAACCAGAAGCGGCCAGAATTGGCCAATAGGAAGGGTGTTGTGTTCCATCAAGACAACGCTAGGCCGCACACATCTTTAACGACGCGCCAGCAGCTTGGATGGGAGGTTCTATCGCACCCGCCGTATAGTCCAGACCTGGCATCAAGTGATTATCACCTTTTCAAGCATTTGCAAAATTTTTCTTGATGGTACGAAACTGGCCTCAAGAGAGGCTTGTGAAAATGAGCTGGTCAAGTTTTTTACCAATAGGGACGAGGACTTCTTCAATCACGGAATTATGAAATTGCCTTCAAAATGGCCAAAAGTTATCGAATAAAACGGCGCATATTTGATCTAAGTCGGATAATCCCAACTATGTTATTTTCATCGTTGAAATGAAGCGCAAAAACGGTCAGAACTTTTTACTTCGTCTAATATACAAATATGAAAAATATGATTTTTCAAGGCCTCTTCGAAGAAAATACAGCCTATTTTTGTGATGAGTAGAGTTTGCAAAAAAATATTAAACGTTCTAGAGAAAAATGAATATTCCATTTTGAGTACAGCATAATGAAGATAATTGAATTCCGAGTACGAAATACTCCTGAAAAAAAACTTTCTTTAGCATCCCATCATCGAGAAAAAAAGAATTGTCAAAGACGCATTTCAAAGTGGATGAACGCAATTTAATTCCATTTTGAGAAAGTTTTTTCAGGAGTGTTTCGTAATCGGAATTTAAATATCTTCATTTACCTGAATTTAAAATGGAATTTGAATATTTTGCTTCAGAATGCCCAATTTTGAAAAACGATTTGAAAAACTATTAAATATCATATTTTTCTCGGTTGTAGAATATTCGCGCCTGACGCATTAATACAAGTATAATATAATAATAATAAGATGCCTATAAGTATTTCAATCAATTTTCTCATCCGGAAGTTAACGTTAAAGACGATGCATCTTGAGCAACTTTGATGATCGGTATATCTCGCAGAGGTCTCGACTTTCCTCGCTTTGTAATCAAATTTAAGTACCTCCCCCCGCCTCCTCCCCCCCCCCCCCCCATAAACGCAAACTTTAACCGATTAATTAGTGGATAAAGTGCAAAAATCCTTCTGTAAGATAATGGAGATCGTACGATAGAGTTCTTGGACCTTAACGAGCCTCGAGGAGACGAATTATACAGTGGGGAGGAAAAATATACAATGGAAAAGGATATTTGCATATTTTGCGTCTCGAAGATTCGTGCCCACGAATTCTGATAGGAATTCACTTATTTCACTTGCTCGGGTAGTATCGCGAAACTCTTTTTCCCGAAGAAAGCTCAACAGAAGCTCGGCGGGAGTTTCCGTATCGTCAAGAACCGAATTAACGGGGTGCATCAGTCCTCGCAAGAATTTTCAACGAGGAGACTTGAGCACTCTAGCGTCTTGGTCGAGCTGTCGTGAGACTCTTAGCAGTTTGGAAATCCTGATTCCGGCACATCACTTTATCAGGAGATGGAAAGGATTCGCGGTGAAGAGGGAAAATTAAACGCCCTTTGCTATTCTCTTATTTTTACATTAATATAAACAATTTATCGAAAAGTAGTGTTCAACTGTTTTGCTATTTTCACATTGCGATAAGGAGTTTGCGAAACATGGTTTTCCAATAATTTTCACATTTTTAAATTACGATAATCAATTTATCAGACAATAGTGTCCAACTGTTTCTCCATTTTTACAAACCCAAACAATGTGTCGAAACATAATATCCTTAATATTGTCAATTTTTCACATTACAATAAACAATTTGTCGTGAAATACTATCCAATCATGCGAGTTCAAATGTGCATTTTCAGGTTACTACAAATTGTTAAATTATCTCTGAAATTCACGGGCAAACGACTGAACGTTGGCTGATTGGGCTAAACATTTTTACTGTATACGCATGCTACCTGTTCCCGTGGAACGAAAATCGTTCTCTGCACTCGTTTTCATACAACGTGTACTCGCAACGAGTTTATCCCGATTCATTCGAGATTTCATTTGCACTCCGAAACGTGCAAAATTTCCACAAATTGGGCTCGTGTGCATTGTCTGTATAGTAAAAAAAAAAATTATATCAACCCGATGCAAGCAATCGTACGTGAGCTGATGAGCCAAAGTAATATTTTCCCCTTTATAAGACTCAAATTTTGAGCTCATTTAAATTTGGGAAAGACTCACTTATAAGTATATCGAGGCTGTCGACATACAGAGAGCTAGGCTATTCCTACTGAAATAGAGAAGTGAATATGCATGGCAGCGCTGTAAATAAATTGAAGCTGTTTTCAAAAGTTAATGAAATATAACATTCTGCAAGCTGTGACAAAGAGTACTTTATAATCAGTTTTCGGTCCAGTTCACTCTGCTTTCGTCCCACGCCATTTCGTTCACAGCGGCCCATGAAAAGAGGAACCGCTCTTTATATCCTTTCGCAAACATTTGCCGCTGTAAATTCATTTCGGTTTTACGTGATCCTCGCATCGCGGTTTGCGACTGCGCCACACTATGTGCGGTGAGAAATCGAACGAACGAACGAACCAGATTGCCTGATAAATCCCAAGGGACGGAATAGAGAAAGAGAGAGAGAGAGAGGGGGGAGAGAGAGAGGGGGAGAGAGAGAGGGAGAGAGAGAGAGAGAGAGAGAGAGAGAGAGAGAGAGAGAGAGAGAGAGAGAGAGAGAGAGAGAGAGAGAGAGAGAGAGAGAGAGAGAGAGAGAGAGAGAGAGAGAGAGAGAGAGAGAGAGAGAGAGTGAGAGAGAGAGAGAGAGAGAGAGAGAGAGAGAGAGAGAGAGAGAGAGGGAAAGAGTAACGGGGTCAATGGAAAAACGAAATTACGCTTCCGGAAGCTGTTAATGGTGAGGAGTTTAGCTGTATCCCTCGGGGAGAATTGGTTGGCAATAAAATGATGGAATATCTGGAGGTATATATATATATATATATATTATAGCACATACTTTATATACTTGAGGGCAGATACATTAAAATAAAAATTGTGGTTTTGTAATAATTATTGTCGTACTCTTCGTAACTATATTTCATATTATTTCCGACTATTTTTTGCCATCGAGTTCGCTAACGTTTACGTCAATACTCTCATCGTAAAGAAACATTGAAAATCGACTTGTACTCTGTGCCTCAAGTTTACCCAGACCCGTTAATACATACTCATATCCACAAACATCAGAAGAAAAAAAATTAAACATTGAGTTAGATTTTGATTAAAGCATATGAAGCTCCTAAACATAGAGTATTTTATTGAGTATTTATTGAAGAGCTCCTTCATAAATGCTGAAGCGTATAGCGCGCCTAAAACCTTTTTAAAATGAAAATCGCATTTTCTCAGGTTCCGCTTGACAGATTCAGATGAACCAAAGTGCAGCCAAATTTTCAGAGCATTTATTTTCCTTCAAAATTGTTTCTTCAGCAAATTGGAGAAAGTACTGAGTTTACAATATTTCAGCGTTGGAAATACGGTATGAGAGTCCGAATAGTCCGAAAGCAAATACGAGAGGATTTGATATAAGAGAAACTGAAGTGCGACGGGACAAGTGGATTACCATAATTTTTTATAGCCATAAACATATATATTTTTTTGCGAAGGTTAACCCGCTAATGAGTAAACGTGGAAGAGTGGAAGATGGATCCAAGTGCTTGGAATTATTCAAGTTCTCCGTCAGCCGTAACTGAAAGCAATCGAAAATACGGTGCTCGTATTTGTGACAACGAAGACGAAGACGACGACGAGAGAGAAAGAGAGAGAGAGAGAGAGAGAGAGAGAGAGAGAGAGAGAGAGAGAGAGAGAGAGAGAGAGAGAGAGAGAGAGAGAGAGAGAGAGCTGCACTTGAAGGCAGCGACGTCTAAGACACTCGTTGCGTGTTACTTTCGCGAGTTCTTTTCAAGTTCTCCAAGAAATATTTTTACCACTGGTGGCAAATATTTTCCATGAAAAAAATCATTAACATCGACATATGTATAACAAGCTTTTCATTGACAATCATCGTATTTTTCCACCCAGTCGAAATATATTCCATTCAATCAAAGCATCGAATGTATACCTCCGTAAAGTTATATTAATAAAAAATATTTCCACGAAGCAAGCTCTCCCTGAATAGGATGTATCTGTCTTTGACGACTATACCATGACACGATTCCCAAATTTTTTGTTCCAATAAAAATCGTCCGTGGCTGACGGGGTAAGTATCATGATTATGAAGCTTTCATCGTTGAACTGCAATTCAAACTTTTTCTTTTTTGACTCTGCATTTTTATTACCATCTGCCGCTCACGAAGCTACAAAAAAATATTCTCTTTGCAAATTTACACCGCAGGTCCCGAATGAGGATCCTAAAATCGTCTGAATGATTTTCGTCCGTAAAGAATTACAAAAAAATGTGGACATTTCAAGTAAATGAGTCTCATTGAACTTCAAAAACGTAAAATCCACGGCAATGAAGTTTGCATCGTTGGAATGGAACGATAAGATTTTTTTTTTTCGTATTGGCCAATTTATTTCGTACATTTAGACTACAGAGTCATTGAAATATCGTTGAAAATCCTCGTTAGGAATTTATAACCTAAGCCTGCACCAAAAAGAATTTATGTAGTAATAAAAGTAAAGAAATGAAAAAATAACGAAGAAATTTCGTTGCATTCCAACGATACAAACTTCAGCAACATTAAGGGATCAGTATCAGTCTATTTTCGGAAATTTTCGATTTGATAAAAACATTAGTCTCGTATACTACATACCTGTAGAAATACGGTAGGGAACGTTATTTTGGTCCGAGTGACCGATAAGCGGCTAAAAAGAGTGATATAGTAGAAGCGTCTCTGCGCGTTCAGCGCGCAACTACCCTATCGAGCGTCCAAAGCTCGCAGAACAATCCGAAACCAAAAATCCCAAGAAAGTGAAGCTTTTGAAGAAGCTGAAGGAATAATGTATGGACCAGGCATCGCTAATTGAGGGTAAGAAGCTTTTTTTTTTGAGTTTTATGTACAAGAGAAACTTTAAACGCGTTTTTCTCAAAACAACGTTTTCCAACCTTGTCGACATGATTTTGGAAAAACTATTGCATCGATTAGGCTCAAATTTACAGGGATTATTCTATGCATGTGTCTCTTCAACCCCTAGTAACTGTATAAATATTCATTAATATTTAAACCTATTTTTAAACAATTTAAGATGTAAAAAAACAGTCGAAAAATTCAAAATTGCGCCGTTTTGTTTTCTTTTTATCGGGGGCGAAAGTTTTTAGTACGGGTCATAACTACAACTCCATATTATAATAAAATACTCGACTTTTTGTTTTCAGATGCTCCAAAGTTGAGATTTCATGTCGACAAGGTGAAAGCAGGGGTAACTTTAAGCAGAAAATAAAAAACAATTTAATTTTTTCTTGTACGTTGAAACTTCTATTTTTATGTATAAAAAAAATTAAAGTAAGGAGATAAGTTTTATTATGAAAAAAAATTCTTGAAAATATGTGCAATCAATGGAGACTGATGCCTTAAAAGTCAACATCAATAAATCCACACGTACAGATTTCTCCAGAAAAGATCTAGATTTCTCCAGATTGATAAACCAATTTCAAAATTCGTTTATCAAATATTTCAAACTAGGATTGGACGCTTGTCTGGTTTCTCCGAAATAAAACATTCTCTTTCCCCATCTCTCTCTCTCTCTCTCTCTCTCTCTGAGGTAAAAGGGTCGTACGATTTTTTTTCCATTTTATCCGTTCCAAGCCCACGTATCCTCAAAAACACATACACACATACATACATACACACATACACATGCGATTTCTCGATCCCTAGCAATAATTAATCGCGGATATGGTTGTCACGCCCTTGGCATGTTTGAGAGCTCCGAGGGTCGAGATTTAAGGTCGGAACCTTCTCTCCAACAGATTCATCGTTCACGCTAACACCCGCGGAAACATTCGCACGCATGCGAGTACATGCATCATGTATATATACACGTGGTGTTATGTACACCGTTCAACGGTATTACGGAGCACGTAATAAAATATAATACCTAATTGACGTGACTGAGTCCGTGCTCGAGCGAAAAGAGCCGCGACTGACGCATCGCGGCGCTCGGTACACGACGCGCAAACACACTATGCACGTCGAAGTTGGCCTAGTTCTTGCGAATAAGGAGAGAGAACAGGGTAGAGAGCACTCGTACGTGGGTTATGCGACGGTGTGGTGTGTACGCCTCGACGATCAATAGTGCATTCTTGACTCAATCTCTCTCCCCTTTCCTGGACTCTCTCTTATTCTTTATCTCTGTCTCGAGTCTCTCCTCCGCCCACACTCAAACATTCTTCTCTCTCTCTCTCTCTCTCTCTCTCTCTCTCTCTCTCTCTCTCTCTCTCTCTCTGTCTCTATTTTTTGTCTCTCTTTTATTCTCAAACGACGAAGAGCTTGAAGTTCCAAAGCTCGATGAAACTACCCCCAGGTCCTCCTCATCTTCTTCAACTCCCCACATGGATAACGAAAAATACCCGACTAGAAATTTCGCTACGGGACTGACTAGGGCCGGATCCGGCATCCGTATCCCGTACTACGGCACTGATCAGGCGGCCGGATCAGGGCTTTATCAGGCGCGTAACGCTTTTTGGCATCCGACCCGGATCCGGCTGCCGTTTACGGCCCTGATCCGGCTGCTGATTACGGCCCTGATCCGGCCCTGATCCGGCTGCCGTGCCTGAAATGAAAAATAAAAAAGAAAATAAATGATGAATAAAAATATTCTGGCAGTATTTTTCGTTTCCATATGCTTTACTTATATTGCTGCATATATGATAATTGGATTAAAACGAGTTCTGCCTCATTAAAGTTTTTGTCTAGCCTCGATTTCGAACCTACGTCTTCTAATTCTAGAGCTGAACGCGCTACCTACTTAGCCATCCTAACACTTGTAGAACTTGTCATTTTTTCGTTGCTTATATTATCATCGTTTTAAAAAATGTCAATATTTTTTTATGGCGTTGAAGTTAGCATCAAAGTTAGCAATGCAACGAAAATTAATACTTTTCAACCGCTGAATTTCTTTTTGCCTGATTAGTCACTAAAAATAATCTACACGTTTTTACGTATTCTTATTAGAGTTTTACGACTTCAATTTACAAAAAAAGGCTTTTGATGATGATCCAAATAAACGAATGAAACATGAGAAAAAAAATCGTTGCATTCCACCAATGCAAAATTCAATGTTATTTTGATTGCTTTTTTAAAGAATTTTTTTTTAAAGAACTAAAAAAAGGGGAATTTGGTATTTATGAATGTATAATAATTTCGATAACAATAATAAACTCACTTATATTTTTATTTTTATCTATCTCAATTCTCTAGATTTGATCTAGATTGCCAATTGCCACTATAGGCAATCTCAATTCTCAAGATTTGTAGGCAATTCTCCGCTTGGTTCTAAAAATACCATTACAAAAATAATAGATATTATGCCTGTTAATAAATAATAATAGATATTGTTAATTTTGAAAGTAAATAATATATAAATTAAAATGTATATGTATTGTGACGTGATTTTTCAAATCGCGTCACAGAAAAAGCTACCGGTGATGCGATTACGTTCTCGATGCCCGAGTTGAGACCCACCCGTTGTGTTAAGGATCTTTTCTCCGCATATTTGTTGTGTTACGTTTAGGTTATCGTTATCGTTATCGTTGTGTTAGGTTGGCATGCGGAACTCGGTCGAGCGGTGTGTCGCTCAACGTATCGAGCAATCCCGACCGAGGGAAGCACCCAACGAGATTCTTCGGGGAATCGGTGTACGCCCGGCTGAGACGCCGGCGCCCCATCGAGAGGTGCACCGTGCCGAGGAGCGGGCCGTTGGGTTACGGGCGGAGGCTGGAGAACTCCGTGCCGCGCTTCCGGAGGGAAGCTTTGCCCGCTCTCGCCCGGTGACCCGGGGATGCGATCCCCGAGAATCTCCATGCTACCGAGGAGAAAAGGTCCCGATTTGTTACCGTTCCGTTGCGGGGTAACTCGGGCAGAAAATATAGATTCCGAAAGGAATATTCTATTAGAATATTCCAGCTCCCGAAATAATATTTCAGCTTACGAAAATTACGAGCTAAGGATTCTCGTTTAGACCAGCGTTCTCGCCTGGTCCGATCGCGCGAGCGTGTTTACCTTTTTTCCGGTAAGCGCGCTCGACAATGCTCTCGCGCGCTGGCCCTCGCGGTGCGAGGTACAGCCCGCCGCAAAATTTCGGAGATAGCTCTCGTAGAGTCGTGTTTCGGACGTCGCGATGGAGAGACGTGTCGTGGTCTCTCTCGCGACAGAAAGGTTCGCGTTCTCGCTCTCGCGCTAGAGACACCTGAGAGGTGCTCTCTCGCTCCCGTACGAGTGACGCTCTCGCTCGCGTTTCGCGATCGCGATTGAGGTTTTCCGCGTACAGTTCTCGGGATTTTTCTTCGTGTGAAATTCGGCTCCCGCGTAATAAAATAAAATAATTATTTTATTTTATTTTAGTTCCCTCTCGACAATTTCGCTACCCCCCGGTGAACCCCGACCCCTCTACCACAATCTACAGCCTGAGCGGCCGTGCTGTACCGCAACCGTCCTCCGTTCAAGTGCACCCAGTTTAGTCCGGTTATGATTCCGGCGATAAAAAAATCAGGGAGGTCTCCAGCCTCCCAGTTTAGCCCGGTTATGCTTCCGGCGATACAAAACGTAGGGAGATCTCCAGTCTCCCGTTGGTGGGTCGAGGGCGGATCCCCTTCGATCCCAGGTCATACCGGTTGTGAAACCGGTGAAACAAAATTCACTGGCGCCCCGAGTTCTGCGGGTGCACGACGACGGGTGGACGGCCGAAGGTGACGGTTCTCGCACCCGAGCTCTCGAGTTTTTCGCTCTCGTTCCCGTGGAGAGAAAAAATTCTGTCACAGTATATATATATATATATACACCTAGTACGAGTGAAGAATTTACTTATGTTAGCCGTTGTTTTTTTCTTTCTGCGTGTACAGCACGCCACTTTCGCACACGTAAGTGTCCCAATAATTTTTTTCAGCACTATTTTTGATCCGTTTTCCACTATTATTTCAGCCAGGAAATTGGAAAAACGCATATATCCGCGTGCATACACCGCCAAGACTCTCAAATGTGGCAGCTTCATCACGGGGCAGGATGCAGCCCGGAATGCCGTAGTACGACACGCCTGATCAGGGCCGGATGTCCGCCGGATCAGTGGAACCGTAGTACGACACGCTTGATCAAGGCCGAATGTAAGGTAGTAAGGTAGCCTGTCCGGCCGTAGTAAGGTAGCCTGTGCGGCGCTGTAAAACGGCGTCCATGGACGCCTTCTTACGGCGCTGCACAGGCTACCTTACTACGGTCGGATCAGGGTGCCTTTTTACGGCCGTACTACGGTTCCACTGATCCGGTGGACATTCGGCCCTGATCAGGTGGACATCCGGCCCTGATCAGGCGTGCCGTACTACGGCATTCCGGACTGCAACCTAATCGGAGCCTAATCAGTCTTCAGGCTGCCGGATCAAAATTTCTGGTCGGGTAGTGATCGCCAGGCGGTTAAAGGTATGAAGGAGGCTATTGTCGCGAGGACGGCTTAAGGCGTTATATACATTTGAAGAAAAAAAATCTATCGTTTTCTTCTTTATTGACTCAAATGATATATAAACATCCTAAGAATGATGTGCAAAAGTTATTTTGGGCGGCCCTTTCTTAAAGATTTCATGTATTAAAATGGTTTTTAAATTTTAAACTCGTTTTTCTCGAAACTATGTTTTCAAAATCGGGCGGACTCGTTGCCTCTACCGTTTTCAACCGATTTACTTCACAATTCAACTGTAGCTTCTCAGATAGATTTTCTAGCGAAGTACACACGAATTTTTACGATCGATAAACAATTACGGTTTTGTTTAAACAAATTAACGCCATTTTTTCGTCGAAAATGCGACTTTTTTTTTCAAAAATCGATATATTGCAATAATCGTGTGTACTTCGCTAACAAAATTCATGTAGATTATGAAAAAATGTTGATTTTTGTTTTCGGTGCTCATGTGCATCTCTAACGAGTCCGCCTGTGGAGGGTCTCAAAAAAGGCGTTCTTTTTTACCGGCCACTGGGCCACCATTTCGTATTTTTTTGGAAAATAAAAAATTGTTTCAAGTTCCTACAGATGTGCAAAATATACCCTCCAAACCTCATTTCGATTGTTATATTAGTATTAAAAAAAACACCCAAAAAAAGCTTTTTCTCCGAATATCCGTAGGTATTAACGCAAGCGAACTTTTCTGTCGCGTTAACGTGGACGGCGAGATGGCGCGAGGCTTTCGAGAGCTTAAAATAAGAAAGGGTGGTCGGGGGTGGTTTTCTACGACGTATACTTTTACTACTCCGGCGGTCGTGAAAGCTTTGGCCACAAAGCTTCTTTCTCTCTCTCTCTCTTGATCTGTTTTTTTTTTCTATCTTTCTTTCTTCTCCTGTTCTTTCGGGCTTGCACACATTTGCTCTTCTGCTCAGCGCACAGCAGATTCACCGATGGAACATCGCCACCCCGTACTTTGGTGGACTCGCTTCGGCGCACCGCCGAGGCGCCAGTACCGAAAATTGAATGAAACACTTACCGATTCCAGACCACATCCGGAATACTTCCTGCTTTTTTCACTTTCTATGTATATATATATATATATATATATATATATATATATATGTGTGTGTGTGTGTGTGTGTGTGTGTGTGTGTGTGTGTGTGGGTAACGATGATTTTGAAGACACTTGACTTCAAAACCGTCCTATGAGGTCATAGGTCCCCATACAGAACCTTATCTGAGCCCCAATGTCTTCAAAATCAGCTGTAGATGAATGCAAGAATTTTTCTATAAAGGCCATTTCAAGGAATTTGCTGTCACCGGAATCAACGTCATGTTTAAAAAGTTTTAAGGACTGACCTCAAAACTTTGGTCAATGGATACAGAATATAGTATCCAAATATATACATGGTAATTTGATGAACGCGAAAAAGTTCCAATACTCGAAATAGTTCAACTGGAGTGTATGCGAGAACTACAATCTTTTTTTTCGGTAGCGCCCCATGTCGTGCCGCATTTCAATGGGTACATTTGCTAAATTCTCTCTGAGGATGACGGAGACTCGATAAATTGTTGTATTCGTTGAAAAAAAGGCACATCGAGTATACGAAATTTCCAACAGTAAGATGGATTCAATCGTAGCAAGGATTGTCAAAGAGAAAACACTTATTACGGATTATTGTCGACTGGTTGAAAAGGAGTATTGATTTTTTTTGTCATCATAATAATTATATTGAACGATTTTGCAAATGGCTCTCTAGTTTTAAAGTCGGCCTTGCGATTTCGCAGGATTGTTGCTGGGCGACGTTACAAAAGCTGCTTAGATACCTTTCGCCATTAGTAATAATACATGAGGACGAGGTCCTTGAGGGCGACTTATGTTTCGTAGTTTTGGGCACGAGGACAACAGTCAAGTCGCTTTTGGATCCGAAGGGATGCAGTTTCCGGTACATCGGAACCTCTCTCTCTCTCCCTCTCCCTCTCTCTCTCTCTCTCTCTCGCTCTCTCAATTTATCTATCTATCTATCTTGGTTTCTCTCTGTCGGCATAACCTCCATTCTGCT
The DNA here is from genome assembly GCA_963932345.1 of Ophion ventricosus. Classification (NCBI taxonomy): domain Eukaryota; kingdom Metazoa; phylum Arthropoda; class Insecta; order Hymenoptera; family Ichneumonidae; genus Ophion; species Ophion ventricosus. Next base: position 22,820,248 of record OZ010712.1, read on the forward strand.
ATGCGCGAAACTACTAAGAGCCAACGATGCAAGGGTAATAAACGTGCTCCGGGCATGTTGCTGCGTAACTTTGACGTCGGGCCTCTGTACGCCCTCGCTCCGTTTCGACTCCCACATATACGTACAATAGCCATGCGGTAATAGGACGAGGGTTGAACGTCGAAGTGCGCGATTAAATTGGCGAGGTTAGGGCAACCTCCTCCACATACTCCCGTTCAAACGTACGGCTAAAAGTTTTGGGCCCATGTCCTATTTAATTCAACATGGAAAGCAATGTTCTATACGCCCTTCTGAATTTCAGCGCTTCGTGCGATCGTTCTTTGTATGAGTTCGGTATCTACGCGCTTAGCGGAGCACGAATGAACGGAGCCCCCTTTCCGGGCACGTCATAAACGTATGGTGCCCGGATAAACGTGGATCGCGTACGACTTGTGCAGATTTTTTAACGATCTTTAAACGGGATAAGTATTCATTTTCCGCTGAAAAATAGCAGCATATGTGGCTAAGTTGACTTCATTACTCATCACACGCTTAATCGATATTGATATACAATTGTAATAAAGAGGCTACGATATGTTATTAATTTTTTCAATTAATAGACTTTGGATTTTTGCACATTTCGATGTTATTTTATCGGGTGATTTTTTGTTAGTTACGATATGATTTAATCGCACGAGAGACTGGCCAGTAATAGTGTCCGTGCATTGAGTTTTGACATTGGTCCACTTTGATGAACACGATTTTATGTGAGTTATCGGAAAATCCGTATAATTCTGGAAGCCGAATTTGGGCCGAATGCAAATAATCGGAGGTTCAAGCGGATTTCGGCATCAAGAGTGCTCTCGTGCCCATGGAGAACGAGGGTATGCCCGAGGCTAGTACGCTATCAAATTCAGTAAACGCGCCCGACATCCATCGAAGCGTGTTTGTTTTCGGTGCTCGATTGTGCTGTCGCATCTCTCAATTATAATAAATATTATATGCACATCAAATATATGTTTCTGTATATATATATATATTAGGGTGGTCCATTTTTTATTTTATTTTTATTTATTGCGGGTCATTCGATCAAATTGTGACAAATAGTAGCCGGAATGGATCGTTTGATACAAAAGTGAGGGTTAGGTAAACATAATGGGCGTTTTCATCATTACTTTGTAAGTTTTTAAACCCCGATAAGGTGTACAACCCATATTATAAGGATATTTCGCAATATTTCGAAGCTTTCATCGATTGTGCGGAGAATAAACTTTTCAACGTGACTGTGGCGAGACCACTACCTATACAAGCCGATGGAGATCATGACATACTCGATACGAGTCGAGGCTCGATGGTGGGAAAAATATATAGTAAAAATGTTATATTGCTCGGTAGCGATCTCTAAATATTTTCCTATTACAGGGAGCCTTTGCAATATTTTTTTCTCTATTTGTCACAATTTGATCCGGTAGCCCGCAAAGAAATTTAAAACAAGGTAAAAAGTGGACCACCCTAATATCTATATATATATATATATATATATATATACATATTCATTTATCATTTAATTTACGCAAAAATACATTTTGCTATAACAATAAATATAATATGTTATTATAAATGTATTGGGTCTATGCATAATTCCGTAGCGAAATTTCGACAGAAGTCGTTCGCAGTTGTTTCTCCGCTCGCACATGCGCCAACCATATGAAGTGTCGTATATTACGTGAAAGTTGAAACTTGTATCGACATTAAAAAAAAAAAGTCTCCATCGAGATTCGTGACGTATAGGAAGTTTAATTATATTTTGAACATAGAAAAAAAAAAACGTGTGTTATCGATGAATTTCGCTGATTTATTTCCGAAAAGGCAAAGACGCGTCGCAACCTCACAAAAAGATATGCACCATCCACGGACAGAATGCCATAAGCAAAAGTGTCTGTCAGATGTGGTTTCGAAATTTCGTTGCGGAGATTTTTATCTCCAAGATGCTCCTCGCTCCGGTCGACTAGTCACTACTGATGTCGATCAAATCAACCGGCATTTGATGACTACAGAGATCGGGCATAACCTCAACATGGACCAATCAACTGTTTCGAGATATTTGCGGAAGCGTGGGATGGTAAAGAAACTTGATGTTTCGGTGCCGCATGAACTGAGCGAAAAGAATTGAATGGACCAAACTTGGGTTTGCGATTTGCTGCTCAAACGCTAGAAAAATTTTTCAGCGAATTATTACTGGCGATGAAAAGTGGATTGTCAACAACAATATCAGTCTAAGAAGATCATGGTCGCGGCTCGGGGCGGCTGCTCAGACGGCGGCAAAGGCTGGATTATACCCGAAGAAGTTCATGCTCTGTATCTGGTGGGATGGGAAAGAAATCGTCTATTATGAGGTGCTCGTACCCAACAATACAATTGATTCGACTAAGTACTACTCACAATTGGCCAAATTAAAGCGAGCGATCGATCAGAAGCGGCCCGAATTGACAAACAGAAAAGGCGTAGTGTTCCATCAAGACAACACTAGACCACACGTTTCTCTGATGACCTGGCAAAAGTTATTGCAGCTTGGGTAGGATATTTTGTTGAACCCATCGTATAGGCCAGACTTTGCACCTTCAGATTATCATTTGTTCTGGGCGCTACAGAACCGTTTGAATAATAAAACCTTCAGTTCTCTAGACGTCCTTAAAAACTATTGGCATGACTTCTTTGGCTAAAGATCTCCGGACTTCTATGAAAGCGAGTTTTTTAAACTCGTGGAGAGATGGCAGAAAGTCATTGAACAGAATGAAACATATTTAGTCGATTAAAATCGCTTTTTTTTGGTAAATATTTCGCGTTTGAAATTTACTCGATTTTCACCACGAAATTATGCATAGATCCAATAAATAATAACAAGAAATAAATATGAATCAATCATAATTTCACCGAACTAATGCAGCTATTTTGAAACAACCGTTACTTGAACCCGTTATCCCGACATAGATTGAAAAAAATGTGAACACAATATAGAAATTTCATTACAAAGCGCGAGAGGGATGAGCGAGAGAGAGAGAGAGGGAGGGAGAGAGAGAGAGAGAGAGAGAGAGAGAGAGAGAGAGAGAGAGAGAGAGAATCCAATCGAGCTTCGCTTGATCGATAAGGCATGCCCGAAGGAGGATAGCTTGCTGAGCCAAGCTGGTTTAAAAGTACGGCCGAGATAATCTCTACTTGATTAAACCCGAATGAACGAGACTCCTTTGGTCGCGTCGCGTTGCAATATTCTCGTTTGAATACCGAGGATGATATTTTTTTTCGCATAGAAGAGGAAAGAAATTCCTCGTTCATCTCGTCTCAATTTATCCGTTAATTAGTGGCGAAAACGTTTTTTTCTTTCATTATTTGAAAAGATGCTGATGTTCGCCTTTCTCGATTATTTTTCGTGACGTGGGCGAGTGTGTCAATTTTTTTTTAAGTTGTTCTTCTTAAACGAGGTGAAGTAAAATCCCACGTGGTCGAATCGACTGAAGAGAGAAGTATACTTTGCTACGGATTATTTAGATTGGAGTATACAGAAGTGGGTTACCCCCCGCCGCCCCTTTCTCGTATCCGTATCCTGCGAGTGGAATCTCGTTCGTTGCGTGGATTTCAAAGCAACACGGCTTTCCTTTCGTTCGCTGGGGATGCCAAAGTAATCTCGAACCGAAGGTAATAAATCTCGCATTTTCCACCGTGGCTTTAAACCTCTCGCTGCACTTCCCTCCCGCGGCACGTCATTCCTGTAAACCAAGTGCTCGCGGAACTTGGCCCCTAGTTACGAAATTTCCTGATTGGAAACTTTTATTCCCGCACTCCGGACTGTGTACGCGAATTTCAAAACCACAATCATTAACTCGAGTGCACTCGCGTCGAAATTGTTCAAAGTTTCGCGGCGAAAAAGGAACATTTTTAGTACTCGCAAACATAAAACAAAACAAATAAACTCGTTGAAAAATGATTGATTCAGTTAGTAAAAAAAAGACGTTTCTGGAAATAAGTTACACAATTGATTCGAGTGCATGGAAATATATGAAAAGAAGGACGAAATACATTTTCTGTCACTTCGTTTATTTTTTAAATATTTTTTATCTGTTTTAATTTATTCGACATTTTTTTTCGAGTGCATGCAAATAAATATAAATGCCGGTATATCTAATTTTATTTCATTTGTTCGGATTTATTATAGATGTAACCAAATGTATAAAAATAAATTAAAATCCTGACAAAATATATTTTTTCTATTTTTTAATTCAATTTTAATCCTTTCAATTTTGAATACAGCCTTATTTTTAAATCGTTTGCAGTAAATTTCTTCGCATGTAATATAATTTTAAAAAATTATCTTGCTGACTAGGACGTCGTAGTTCATTTAATTGCTCAATTAAAATTTAAACGGATTCTCGCCTAGTTAAAATAATTGTTTATCTCAACGTGGGGTCATTTCGCCTAACATTTTGAATTAAAATGGATTTTAATGTAACCTGAAGAAAATGTTTTTGTGGACGCAACTGTCATGTTGCCCAACATCTTTATTTTTTCTTATGAGTTGAAGAAAACATCTATAGTTAACGCAGGAAGAAAATGTCTTTTGAAAAGCAAACGAGAATAAATTTATCCAGCGAGACAGAACGACCCAAGAGAACACGTTTGCATGGTATGTGAATCGGAGGCTCATCGTAGAGCCTTCTCATTTTGCTTTCCTCGCTTTTTTTTTCATTACCATTCGTACTCAATTTTCCTCGTATCTCTACGTTTCTCTCTCTGCCTGTAACATCAAAGATGCACACATTCACCGTGGAAATTCTCGGGATTGGATGAAATTGCACGCAATTTACGACGCGACGTCTCTATAAATATACACATCATTGTAGGACACGTGGTTTTGAGAACCGCTAGATACTGCGCCACGTCGATTGCAAATTGCCCGACCTACTCGAGGCACATTGAAAATGAAACCTGCGACTGTGTTGAAGGCTGCACTATAGCTATCTCAATAACCCATGAAACAAATGATAGTACCCATTGCGAGTTAACCTTTCACCCTTCAACAATAACATTTCATTGGCTTTTTTTATGGATCGCTTTTCAAATATTTTACGTGTTGTTTGAATTAAGAGAACGTGTACTTTATTTTTAATTTCTATTGTTAACTCGTCCCTTTCGGAATTTTGTAGAGCCGATCCGTTTACTTTTTTTGTAATCGGCGAAAAATTGTCCACCGGATAGATCCACAAAATAGTGTAAAAGTCGAAAAAAAAAAAATTGACAAGCCTTTCGGCAAAAATAATCGAAATTGCTAGAATTGCGAAATTTCAAATAGCCGGAAATAGTTGGATCCTCCGCTGCGTGGTACATCTTCAATCGACTCTCTGTCTTCTAAAAATGCCTTGAACTACCGAAAAACCTGACCCAGGACAACGCGGTTCGACACGGTAGATTTTCAATGCCGCGGACCGGCCGCGCAAACACGACTATCCAAAAAAAGAATTTTGGTTTACTCTTGTCCTTTCCTCCTCCTTATTCTGTCACTTTGAACTTAAACCTTACGCATCTTCGCGCCAGACTCGTCCGCTCAATATTCCGCACTTTATTACCTCAGTATCGTTTCCTCAAAACATAAAAAAAATCTCGCAAATAACGTTCCGCTGGTGAGTGCACGATAGGCGTGCGATATACGAATACATCCCGAAAGCTGTTCAGGTGTTTTCCAAAGTACACAGGACGAGAAGCTCCCGCGGCAAACAGCGAAACGCTGAGGCGTAAACTTTCCACCGTCCTATGTAAATTCAATACCGACAGTGGAAACGTGAATAACGTGTCGCCGCGGGCCAGGGGATCACAGGAAAAGGAATGGATTTTCTCGTCGCGGAAAACCGGAAAAGTTTGCGGTATGCTTGGAAAAGGGGAGGCCAAGCTCGTGGACGTGGTGGGCCGTGAAAAGGAGAGGCGAAGATTCATGCTGGGAAGAATGATGAAAAGTGTAAATACGTATACACATGTACACGTATACGTGTTATAGGTTGGATTAAGTGATGATATTGGGGTATGGAGACCTCCGATACAGTTACGTTCACGATTTTCTTTACTTTTTTTTTCTCTCTCTCTCCACGAAACGAGATTTACAAGGTTCTCGCTTCTTCCCATTTTTCCACTTTTGCGTGTATATCGCCCAGGTAAAATCCGTTGCCGACGACGATGGCTACGGAAACTTTTCATACGCTATATGCATAATCTATACAACGATATAAATCTTCTCGAAGCCTTCAGGATCTTCGGTGGGTTGGCTCTTACTGGTGTTAACTGCCCCGGGCCTTCTTCCTCATGACATTCACATCCACACACACACACACACACACACACACACACACACACACACACACACACGCACGCACGCACGCACGCACACACACACACACACACACACACACACACACACACACACACACACACACACACACACACACATAGGCAAACATGATTTTGGAAACATTAGACTGCGAGGATCTCCCTTGTGGCAGTTTATCGTCTCTATATTCGACATCATGTACACCCCGAAGTCTTCAAACACCCCTGTACATAAATTATAGCATTTTTATAGAAAGGTCATTTTAAAGAACATACTGCCATACATCAACAATTCGTCAGAAAAAATGTTAGGTCCGCCTTCAAAATAGCCAACATTGCGTAGATATAACGAGTTCAAGATGTCTTTTCCCCACATATACGAAATTCTGAATTGAATTGACATTTTTAATTCTTCTCTATTCAGACCTTTTCGGTGTCCTTTTCACGCGCGTACTCGTCTGACATAAATCCTCAACCTTTAGAACACTAGAAAAAGTCCGTATTCCACGATCTACCGTCATTTTTTGCCTCGAAAAATAAAAGAAAAAACACACACGTATCTTCGACCAAAAGCAGATGTGTTTTTCGCGTTGAACAACCCGTGTTGTAATAATTACATACTGCGATCGTTTTTTTTTTGCCTCGCTCATCCGTTTTTCGCCTGTATACCATAGGAAGTTTACACATCCGCTGGGACAGAACAATTACACGATATATCCCTTTCCCACCGGGCGAAGAGTCCGTCTTTGGCCTTTTGTTATTCCTTGGAGACTTCCCCCTGGAGAATTTTCCTTGAGGTAGGTAATCCTCTTCGTATTATATGTATGAGAGTAAACGGGAAACGATGAGCCAAGAAAATACGAGGGCTGAGAACGTGCACGAGAGCGTATAATGCCTATGTCATATATATGTTCATATATATATATACGTGTGCCGTACAATATAGTGTTATCGACGAAACAATGAGAGTTTGCTTCTACATATTTTTTGCACCCAACACTCACACGCACCAAAACACCCCCAACAATGTTTCGAACGAAACTTTGTACTTTTTGCTGTTGGCTATGTGCAACAAACACCTCTTCTTTTTTTCCATTCCGGTAGAAAGTACGCTGGTTTTCCAGCGCTAACGCGATAAGAGCCGCTAACTCAATTTGTGATGCAACGTTCGGTGTTTTCTTTTTCACGTTTTTGGCATATTTTTTTTCCTATTCAAGAAGTATTGAACTCTTTGATCCATTGATCTACTTCTCCCTTTCTTTCTATATGTCTTTTGCTCGCGTAATTTTTATTTTTACGACGGAGGGCATTCGCCGTTCCTTGGGATTATGCGAATTTTCATGGTATAAATCATACGTCGGAAAAGCTCGCGAGTCGCATGCAGTCTATGAAGAATATATAATCTTCCGTGAAATGTTTTGGTACACGAAGTGTGGATTGAAGCACTGTGGGACTCTGATCACGTAGAACATATAAATACGCATTAAAAGGTCTGCATGAGCTTGAAATTTCGAAATTACAATTTTTTTATTACATAGTTTTATAGTTTGGGATCTTGACTTTAATGTGGAACGAAGATTTTGTAAAAAAATATGAAAAATTGAGCGAACTATGACGATTTTTGTGAAGGCTCGGACCCTGCGCTTCTCTATCATTTTTTTTTTATTTTGCGTTTCGCTATGCCATTATTTACAATTTTTACAATGCCTCACGCGGCGCCAATTTTTTTACAATTTTTTTTCGAGTTTTTATTTGTAAATCAAATTATACTTGAAGATGTGTAGGATAAAGGCCACCAAACGGAATTTCCATTCTATCAACTGGGTAGCCATAAAAAATAGTCGTAATGCACCTTTTTCGCACTCTACAATGGTAGTCTCCCTTAAAAAACTGGAAATAGGGAAGTGGCAAGCGTGCAATAAAACTGAAAGGGAAGTATCGTAAAATGCGAAGAAACGTTCGATTTTTTTCTTTCCTTCAATAGTACATCGACCAAAATCGCTCCAATTCGCTTTCGAATAAAAGATCGTTGTACATCGTTTCAATGATTTTCGTGGCGCATAATGGTCGACAATTTGTTAAGGCCGCAGCGACCGGACAGCTCAGACGTATAATTAGTCATCTCGGTAGCGGCAGAGCGCGAGGGAGAGAGAGAGAGAGAAAAATAAATAGCATTAAAACGTTTAATGGCTTTGCCCTATCGTAGTGTATCGCACACTAGGGCACGCGCGTGCAATTTTGCGCTCAGTCTTGCCGATTATGCTCGTTCGGGAAAATGCACGGAATTATAAATGGCTAGCACACACATGAACGAAGAAGTTATATAAGCAACTGTCAACGGGCTCGTTATCGTCCTGAGCGAAACGACGTGGTCCCAACACGAGCCGAAAGGTGCACTATATATATATATATATATACATTGAGCAAGGGTTTTCCCAGCAAAATTTCGGTCGTGTGAGTGCGGCTTTTGCGCTCGTCCTCTTTAGACCGTCAGTTAAATCCACCAAGCGAGCTTTCGAGATTAACGCGGCATACTCTGCTAACCCCACGCGCGCGCGCGTGCGGAATAAGGTATGCCAACGACCAAACTCCCGGACAAACTCGACGATGATAAGGATCTGATGGGAATTTATTAAAAGGCCCAATAGTAGAGCGCTTAGGAAGGGAATAGGGAAATATCATTTGTCAAAAGGACGATTAGTGTATGTGTCAGTCTTGAACAAAACTTTGCACATGTTGAACACGAATGTCTTGCCATTGGGATGAAGGCACGTTCGAGGTGCTTCGTTACCGCATGTTTTTTTTTTCGTAACTGATTTGCAGAGCAAGTTCGTTGTCACAGTATTGAATGAATGCTATACCTGTGAAAAACACCATCTCGTCATGGGCAAGTTTATATTTAGTTTGTTTCAATGGAAGTCTTTGATGAATAAAAAAAATACTGGAAAGTTATGGGGGTAAATACATGTAGCCGACGAAAAAATTGCCAATTTTGATCATTTGTATTTGGAAAGGAACAAAACGTTTTACATTTATAAAACTTTAGATACAATTTATCACATAATTCAACTGTTTAAGTTCTTTCATTAGGAATTCGTTCATTAGAAAATATTTGTAAAATAGCGAGGTTATGGCGTGGTTTTTCAGGAAGGTTTTGATGGCATTTTTTAAGTTTATGGGAAACAGAACTTTGAATCGAGTTGACCGATCGTGCTAAAATTGTACGCACAATTCAATATCACCTTGAGCTTATATCTACGTGTTTATGAAAATCACGTTTGAAAAAGTACATTTTTATTGCAAAAAAATTTGAAAATTTTGTATCAAATTTCAATTTTTCTGAAGCGTGCCATTTGTTTAATTTTCAACTTTTAGAATGTTCCTCGGGTATAAGTTCAGTATTTGGATGTTAAAATACGAATAATTCTTGGCTCATATTTTTCAGATCGATATTGAAATCGTAAGGTTTCAAGACCACACCATAACGTCGCCACTTTGAAATATTTTTTAATGAAAAGATTAATTTAATCAGTTCGATTATGTAACAAAGTGTACGTTAAGTTTGACAGATTTAAAATATTTTGTTCCTTCCAAAAAAAAAAGAATCAAAATTTACTATTTTTTCGTCATCTACATATATCCACTTGTGCACGTAGCCTTCGATGTCGAGCCACTAATTAATATATTTTTGATTCACCTTGCATTTGATTAACCGTAACCGAAAGCTCAATCCAACCTAAATAGATTCAATGACGGATGGTGGCGTAATATGAAGACACAAAGGAGACAGTTCTAGTGGATCTAGACGCTGCCGTTTAATCAGAGATCGTTATAGCTCGGGATCGTCGTCGATACAAGTCTTTGATCAATTCGCTGTGCAAGATCGTGCGCGACGATGCGCGTGCTTAACATTTCTTACTCATAATTAATTTGTCTCTCTCTCTCTCTCTCTCTCGCTCTATCTTGCACCATTGGTTTCCCTCTTCATCATTATACAACCGAGAGAAACACGTGCGGACTTTATTTTCTACCCGACGTATATTCCAATCCTGCGGGAGAAATGCTTTCAAATAAGGATGGCGAGGAGGAGGACGGAGACGACGACACGAACGGACAGAGTTGTAACACGTTCGCGTCTCCTCTACACATTTTACAACCAAACGTAACCATTTAACGTGCTCCAGCGAGTAGACGTGTACCTACTCAAAGTAATTTCGTACCCCGCTCGCTCAGTCCTCCTCTAGCTCGTGTTCATGATTCTCTGGTTTTTAGTGTCACGACGCCGCCGCCGACGACGAGTAATTTCCCAGTTCCGCGTGCCCCTGAACGATATATATATATATATACATACATTCATTGATGTGGTTGTATCCGAGAGCCGCAGAAAAACATTTAATGGGAACGTCGCGAGGTAGCGAATCGTTTTTCATGGAAAATCACGTTCGGCCAATTGCCAGCAATAACGTATATACAGACTGAGACGAAAGTGCATGGTATTTACAAAGAACACCTATGGCTGAAGACAGTATGGGGCAAATAACTATACTTTACTGCCAAAGAAATCATAGTGCAGTTTTGTATTAGCCATATTATTTAATTACCCTGTCGCTGTAGTATGATTACTATTAATTTCGTTATTCTATCTTTTCATACTGGGTTTTTTTCTCAGTATCGAGAATATTGGTAGCATATGGACTTTAACCCGTCGTGGTCACCTTGGGTACGCCGATCAATTTTTGGCGTAAATATATAATAATTCTCGGCTTCTAATAGAACTGTATTCACCATCTTACCTGGAGTTTGAAGTATCCGCATACTATAAAATTTACCCTCTCCACATGTTGGAATAAATACCTTTTTTGGAACGCGCACTATGCTACTATTTTTTCCCAAAAGTAGCATATCTAAGGAGTATCACGTCCAAATTTTAGGTAAAAATGTTGAAAGTTCACGAAACTATGATTTTTTGAGCGAAAAAGTGTCTTTTTTGCGTTTTCACCTCTTTATGAATTTTTTTAACATGTCGCTATTTTATTTTTTATAAATAAATTTTTCGTACATCATCTAGAAAGTTCAAAGCATGTTGGGTAATTTTTTTAACCACTTCAGACCGTTAGTTTGGTCACAATACTTTTTTGAAAACTGACTGGATAGAATCGACCCAAGTATGACAACCGCGATTGAATTTGGAAGTGTGACTACGAAGGGGTAATAAATGTGACTTTAAAGTATTCCTTTCACGAACCCATATATTTAACAATTAACTTATTTTCATCGACAATTAAATAAAAATACATTCCAGTATACTGGTAAAATTTCAAGCCAAGTTACTGAAATTTTAACAAAAAATTACGACTTTAAAAATCGTTCAATTTATGCAGCACCTTATGAAGACGACATGCTGGCCACATTTCTATCTAATAATTTATATACTAAATAACTCTAGATTTCTGATATAAAATGCGCTAAGCATGTAGAAAATTCTGAAGATTCCGTATCGACAATAAAAACAGGGGGTCACCGAATGTTTAAAAAAATAAATTAATAATAAAACTAAGAAAAATGTGACTAGCAGAAGAATTTTTGTAATCGCGACTGTTCAGAGAACATGTAAAATTGTCTAAATCTACAAAATTCATACGAAATTTTTCATTCCAATTTATCGTTGGGTATTATGAATGATTGTAACTTATTTTTATTAAGCGCCACTGTAATCTATGAATGATTCAAAAGGTCTTATGTATCCACAAAATACAGCCCTCCGCGAAAGAAATACCTTAGTCTCAGCGTAGACGAATTTAAAATTGCCGTACTATCAGTTGATTTATTTATATGGGTGATTCAATATATATTCAAGGGCGGTATGCACACACGTGCCAATCGGCATTTATTTAGGCACCGTATTGATTCACCCATTAACACGGTTTATATATCAGATAAAATTATACGTGGTGAATGCGCCCAATAAGCTGGTACAAGCACGCTAAATAAATAAACCCAATGTGGGGAGATTTAGCACGGTTTCTTATCGAAAAGACGTCTCATTCAGTTGCATCCGTATTTTACAATTAGATGAATATAGAAACCAAAAGCGTAAGGTGTTCACAAGATTTCGGGGATGAAAATAATATTGGAAAAAATAGCGGTTACCAAATGTTTTAATGAGACCTTAGTAGTTAACGGCAGCCATTAGTCTGCAAGGATAGGACTCGCTCTGAACCAAGATAATAACCATATGAATTTGGGACCACTGATTTATTAGCCGTACTAAGTTGTTATGTGAGAACGACAACTCGAAGCCACGGTCAAAGCGGTGAAATTCGTGCGAAAATAATACATTTGCAAATTAATAGTCAATTCTGAAATTGTAGCAACAAATTTCCTACGTTTCAATATAATGTCGAGTTTTTACTCAGGTATCTACACCAAAGTCTCAGAAGTGTTGGCCTTCCTCACGCTGGTTGATACGCTAACCGGTCAACGGCTAAGCTGTCACCGCTCCGAGTATCGGCTATGCACAACGCTGCTTAATTCGAAGTACCGCCGAAGCCGTGACCGCCCATCCACTAATCTCGATTCGGCCTCAATATTTTACAGATTCCAAAGCATAGAATCAATGATCACATGTGAAAATACACTTTGCCATATTACAACTTATTCAACATTGAAATAGAGGTATTTATCGAATTTCATAGTGAAACTTCCTTCTTCAAACCTACTGGGGCACTACTCTAAGATGAGTGAACTAATTAGTGTGTGAATAACCCTGCAGAGTCTACACTACAAAAAGCCAAGCGAGCAATCCAACAAAAATCTGTCCAAAAAGGTCCTCGACACCAAAAAACCCCCAGTATCACTCTAGTTTTTTCCACAAAATATAGAGAACCCTTTGAGTTTCAAGCAACTCGCGCAATCCTCATTTGTCTATTCGCTACGCGTACGTAGTCGCTCTTCCGGAAAATATTTCGAAGCTACCGGTGTTGGAGAGAACAGGCAGAGAGAAATAATCACCCGAGAAAGCCATTTTCATGAGAAAGGGGAGGAGAAAGCTTGACAAGGGTGGGTGCGCAAAAAAAGGGGGTGAAAAATCAAACCGTGAGCAGTAGCTGACGCGTTTGTATAACGACCCCCTCAGTGGTAAAAATTGTTTCCTCGAAGTTTGTGCGACAAGGGTGAGCTTACGGTGATATCCACGGAACGACTGAGCGGAGGCGACAGCTGTTACTCGGTTTCATATAGGTGACTTGGCTGAACATTGCATCCGAAAGAGTTTCCCTCCGAACTTAATCATACTTGTACATACATATTTACATATGTACATGGATATATAGAGCATGGTGATTTCTGAGCCATTCGACTTCGAGAACCGTGCTTCTAGTCAACATTATGTAAAACGTCAATGGCTCGAATATCATCTTTAGAGAAATGTAAATATATTTTATAGAGACCAAGGATGACCCTGGTGATCAAATCAGCCATTAGTTCGAAAAAAACTTAAGGACGGTCCTAAATATATATATCTTATTCAATGGTCATACTCGGTAACTCGTCCAGCCTATGCAAACCCGCTTATCTCGCGTCCGCAATTTTCCATACGGCTTATTATCGAACGCACGTACCATCGGAGCGTGCAACTTGTTCAGGACAATAACTCACTCGCGCAAACTCTCACACGTACAAAGCCCTCTGTAATTCCGTCATCTGTTGAGTTTGCATATTGCACTTTTCCAGCCCGGACAACTCTCACTTTCAGCTTCGAGTGTATCTCTTTCTCTTCCTTTCTCTCATTCTATCTGTCTCTCCAACATGCTCTTGGGTTCTTCAAATTTCCATAATAACGAGAATCCACTGGCGCCTGGATTCCACTGTACCGGATTTTCCTCACAGTGTCCCCCGTTCTACATTCCCCGGGCATTATCCACCACGTATTTTTGTTGTCCTTTCATTTCCCTGAGCTGGACAAGATTTTCCGTGGTATGTAATTGGTTTAAGAGAATATTGGGTGGAAGGGCCGCGTTCGGAGTTTTTGTTTCGCTTTTGCATAAGATCGGAATTATTTCATGGTCGTTATTCCAAACCCTCGCACGTGTCTAATTACGTAGGTTCTTGCGAATCAAGTGGCCATTGTTGATCACCACTGATGCAAGTACGTTTCGTATTATCATTTTTTTGTTGCAATTTTCGTAATCTTTTTTTAAACTTGCCAAAAAAAAATTAATTTAAAAATTAATTTAAACTGCCAAAAAAAAATTAATTTAAATAGGGTCTACTTAAATCAAATAGGTTTTTTCCTTGTCTCACGGCCTACTACGACCCTATTTGTTTCAAATATATTTTTTTTATTTGTTCAAGCTATTTTTTTAAATATTAAATATATTCAAATTAAATAAATAAAAATTAGATTCAAGTTAAATAAATAAAGATAACACACGATATATCGCATGAATACGAGAAATGAATATAATAGATTCATGACACAAAAGTGCGGTAAAGAAAAGTCAAATTATTTTGCTTTTTTTCACTAACAAGGCTGTTATATGGAAAAAAAGAAAGGTGTCGTCGTGCCTTTTATTAACGGGTGGGACTAGTTATGTATAGAAAAACTAACCCTTTTCCTCAACTGCAGAATGTTACAACAGTCTTGTAATGAAAACAAAGCCATGAGATTTTTGAGAGACTGAATCGTGTACAGTTTTCCGTCTGTCTCTTGTACTACCAGATTAAAGCATACCATAGATTTATTAGGAATAAATAAAATATTTAGTTATTATACGATATCAAATAGATCTTGATGTGAATAAATAAATATATTTAAAATAAATAATTTTAATAAAGGAATGCAATAGGATAAATTTAATTTCACAAAAAATCTAATTAATTCGATTTTTTTTAAATCAGACGCATCTAGTTAATATTAAAACAATTTTTCTGTCAGTGTAGCCTTTCAGGAATGAGAATACGTTAAAATCGAATGAGAGTGCCAGTTGATTGAAAAAATTGAATCGAAGGTTGTAATCGAGAAGGAATCAATGCGTTAACATAGAAATAGCGTGATAATTATGATGAGATTTATTTTTATACGTGCGTGATGGCGTTTTGGTGTTCGTGATAAATTAATTATGAAATTTGATATAAACGGGACGATGTATTATTCAGCAGTACGAATCGCGAATTACAATGATTCTGACACACGCGAACGGGAAAGTTAATCGTGAATTTTTTCTCGAGAGTGTCAGTTCGATCCGTCGGAGGGAGAAGAGTATCGCTATAAGCCCGATTGTTCCAGTATATCTGAATGTATATATATATATATATATATATATATATTTATATATATATTTATATATATTCGTTAACGTCGATATTGTTTTCAGTTTAATTGGCAAAATAATTACCATCACGGTAATGAATATACGCCTCGGTGTATCCATTCGGAACCTCGTGGGTATCGTGCCGGTGGAATTTCCCGCGAATTAAATAACCACTCTCATGCATGGTTCGCGGTTGTATATAGGTCAAATCGGGTAATATTCCGATATCACGAATTATTGCATTTAAACGTGCGGAATACAAAAATTGTTTAGCGCAGCAGCATGTACTAAAACAGAGGCTTGAATAGCTTTGCGAGTGCCAAGCATTTAAGTGTCCGAATAAGCGATAGTCAATAATTTGTTCGCATACGACGAGCTGTGAATGAGGACAAATTTTTTTTCTTAGTTTCGGCTGAGATTCGCGTTTGAGAAGCATTGATTCAGATTGGAACATGATTAGGTGGGTAGAGTAGCAGGGAAAATGCCGGACAATTATTTACTGACATTTGTCAAGGGTAAATATTTCTCTGGGTTGCTTGTATTGAAACGTACTCGAACGCGATGGTGCATAAATGTAGAACGAAATCGAATTTCGAATTATCTCACGAAGCTAATTATCTCACTGATTCACCCATTGATGAAAGCTACAGTTGTTGTTTCCGTGGAGTTCTCCTCTGAATAAACGACAAGGACGGAATCTGTCAAAACTAATATTTGCACAGGAACGTTCGCATTTGGTTTGTTTCACTTGCAATTACACATTTGCGCACTCGTTAGCCGGGTTACGGGGTCAACAAGCTGGAACTTTGGAAACAAACGTCCCGTGGTAAAAAGGTCTCAAATGTTTGACGACATTGAATCATTGGATCTGCCAGTTCCATAGCAACGGCGAGCTTGCTGCGTTCCATTCTCGTCGAATTGTCCATCCTAAGAAATGCACGTTCACTTGTTCACGTTAGTAATGCGTCGTCGGTCCCCGTGACAACGAAACATCCGCTCGGGGCAATAGATGTGAATTATGGAAAACGTAATTACTACCACAAAAATCTGAAGTGTGCAGCGAGGAGGTAGGAAAATTTTCTCCAGACCTGTAAATGCTCCATTCTCTTACGTTCCGTTTGCAGAATCGTGAAGGCGTTTCCGGTTTCGCTTCGACGAGTCTTGCTAGAGTGACGGAGTTGTCCTATGCAAGTGATAATGCGACGGAAGGCTGATAAGAAAAGTTCATTCCATAGGAGATCCTTTCCGCGATGAAGGATCACTGGTGCAGAAAAAGCAATGCGGTACAAACTGTCAACGTCACATACCAGGTTCTGTGACGTCATGGAAGACTCTTGAGTGCGGACGAAAGATCGTTCCGAGAATCTTATCGAAACCTCCAATTCAATAGAGCCCTATTTGATGCTCGAGGGATATGCTCTATACGAGTCCATTTTTAATCGACCACTTCCACTCTATCATATCGCATTAACCTGGCCACGAAAGAGAATCCCATTAACGACTTTGTCTTTGCGTTTCTTCTCTCTTTCAACAGGGACCGGCATAGCATTGTGTTTCCTACCAATGAAGACTGTAGAGAGAGCGAGAGAGAGAGAGAAAGAGAGAGAGAGAGAGAGAGAGAGAGAGAGAGAGAGAGAGAGAGAGAGAGAGGAGAGAGAGAGAGAGAGAGAGAGAGAGAGAGAGAGAGAGAGAGAGATGAGAGAGAGAGAGAGAGAGAGAGAGAGAGAGAGAGAGAGAGAGAGAGACAGAGAGAGACAGAGAGAGAGAGTGAATGATAGCCCGTTTCCTGCGAGTTCTCCGAGGCTTCGTCAAGCTTTGCATCGCACCGTGCGCAATTAACATTATCCTTGTTCGAGTGTTGTATACACAGATTGGATAAAGCTCGGTGAACGTTTATTCATCTTCAACGGAGTGTGCACGACGCTCGCAAGACGGTTGGGTTAGTGTCTCTTGACGCTTCCAACTCTGTTTCAAATTGCGGAACAGCTGTGGCACACTACCGCCGCCGTTGCTAGAAACATCGTCAAGAAGTGGCAAATGGGAGGATGGATAAAAACGCCATGCTGATGGAAGGACATTATACTGTTTTTCACGAGCCAGAGATGCGAGGGTTTCAACGACTGACGAGATGAAAGGGAAGGGTGGCTTTTCTGCGCCACACAGCAAGACGTTTTGAATGAAAAAGGCGCGCAGGAAAAGGAGCAAAGTTGTTTGGAAGAGAGAAAGAGAGAGAGAGAGAGAGAGAGAGCGAATAGTAACGTTGGAGCTACACGGGGGTAACGACAGTGGTAAGACCAGCAATGTTAAAGCACATTGAATTTTGCGGAAGCTGTAAGAGGATCGCGGAAGCATAGGGGGTAACATCGCTAGTGTCTCGTGACTTCCACGCCAGGTAATTAACACCGTGAGCCAGAGATGTGGCAACAAATCGTCCTGCCAGCGTAAATCATTCCTGTACAATCTTAGATCTGGTTGCATGTGGTGCGACATCGAGGTGTACTTTGTAGTTTCGACAAGACGGAAGAGAAAGAGAGAAAAATACATTATCCCTTGCTTCTCGTAGGTACAGGATCTCTCTGTGAATCGTGTATTTATTAATAATAAATCGCCGTGAAAACCGTTCTGCGGGAACTGCCAGCAGTTCTCTATTCGGGTGTTTAAAAGCGTCTTGCGTTGTAGAGAAAACAGCTGACTGTTGAAGCCCTCAAAACACCCTCGCGTTCACTTTTTTAAGATATCTAATTAACGAGCAATCGAGAAGTCGCACGGAGCCTTTGGAACAATCATATCCAGGAGGAGATAAAGCAATTGAAGTAGATGAAGCGGCCTTTAATTGAACTTGCGGAAAACCGCGATACTTTATTGACTGTGAATTCTTCATTAACTACCGCACAAAATCCAATTCACGGTACAGAAAGACGAAAAAGCAGAGAGAGAGGGAGAAAAGACTTTCAGTATTGTTGGCAATACTCTTTAAAGCGTACATCTTCCGAAACTCTGACATCCAAACGGGAATGGAAAAACTCGCAGCTGTAATAAACAGTGTACGGAGTTTTTTGGGGTTTCGGGGATGGCGGTCTGGTAACTTTGTTTTTTCATTGAAACACATGAGCCCAACAAAATCAGTCGTTAGACGTACACATAGATTGATGTTCAACCGCGATGGATTCCCGAAAGAAGGGCGTAACGAGACAAATAGGTCCATAGGGGAAAAAAGTTTTGGCGCACTTACCGGGAGTTACGTTTGGAAAGTGTTGTCCCGGCAACGACGGTGGATGCTCATCCTCGGGCGAACGTTCCGAGGCGTATCCCTGATCCTGTGGCTCGCCACTGATCAGCCTGCTTAGCTTGAGATCTACGACGCGATCTGACTGACGATGCTTCATCAATTCGCAGTCCGGTTTGTGCGCAACTTTCATCAACAGATCATCGTCGGTGCGATCGATCGATCGAATCTGTCTGAGCACTGCACCCTTAGAATCGCCAGGTCTTCTCTTTGGTAACGTACCGACGAGATCAAGATCGCCACCGCGATGACATCTGGCCTCGGATGTACGCCCCGTCGTGCCGTAACGTCGCCCTGACGACTCACCGTCTACGCTATCAATGCCCTGATTCTTTCGCACCAAATCGAAGTTACCGTGCTTGCACCTGACCAAGTCCAGATCAACACCGTCCTGATACCTGCGTCCGATTTTGCGAAGAAAGAAGTGTTTATTGACGGCGGTTCTCTCCATTCACGTAGTTATCAATTCAAGGGAAAAAAGGACTTCAAGTTGGACACGGAAGAATTGAAGACTGTGATAATGGTGATGTGGGAACAATGTTTGCCTGCTCGTTGATCGATTGATGAATATGCGAGGTTGTCCATTTTTCCAAGTTAAAATACGTACCTCCAGGGATCGCCTTCGAGAGAGTCCTGAGATCGATGCTTGACGAGGTCCAATGTGCCTGTTGGACCAGTGTCGGAAAAATGCACCCCCAATGCACGCTTCTTGTGGGGTAACGTGCCACCGAGATTTCCAACCATAGTGTCCGATATCACGTTATTGTTCTCCCTCGGATCTTCGTCCTCGAGGCTTTCTTTGTCGTCCAGATGATTGGGCAAAGATCCACAAATTTTGTACCTACGAACGAACAACGCCAAAGTGGAAATCATAATCTATAAATATAAAACAGTTCCGTGACTGACTGACTGAATGGCTCACAGACATATAGACAGCGCACAGGCTAAACTGCTGAAGATAGAATCATGAAATGTGGAAGATATGTTCCTTATAAGGCGTAGAGGTGCACTAAGAAAGGATTTTTCGAAAATTAACTTCTGAGAGGGTGAAATGGGGTGTGGAAGTTGGTATGAAAAATTGTATTCCTTGCGTGTATCAATTTGAAACTTGGGATAAATATTCTTGCCGAATGTGCTGCCGAAGACCATGAATCATACAATGTTTTTGACAGAACTACATTGCAAAGCCATATAGTTTTGTAGACAACAATGACATTGTAGATACTGGAGTTGAAGGTTGGCACTTTTATACTACTATTTCATTAATTACCAACCCTTGCCTCAGTGGGTCAGCCTACTACCGTGCCTGACAAATATAACATTCTACCTTCTTTCTTTATTTATTACTTTTTTTCTCTCTTTGTATATCTCCTGTCTGGATCAAATCCTAAAGTCCACGCGGACGAAGTCAAGGGTAAAAACTAGTTTAAATACATAGTTCTATCTACGATGAGTAAGCATAGTCGGAAGTCATTGGTGAGAGATTGGCATAGGGCTCCTGTCTACGGGGGTATTTTTATTCCACCATTGGAATGAACATGGAGTACAGAAATCCGGCTCCAGTTTCACTGTCCTTATACTCCTATATGTTCTATATAGCACCATCGTCGTCGTAATGCCGAGATCTACAAAGAGCGTGCCAGATTCGATGTTCATATGCAAGATGTTCCCGGTCCGTTATTTTTCAGTATCCCGCCGCAGGAGCTCGCTAGACAATATTTTCCCGGTTGCGAGGCGTCGAGAATGTTACATTGTGCGCCTAAGACTTGGGGGAGGGGGAGGGGGAGCACTTACGCAAATGAAATCAGGGAGTGCAAGCTCGGTCCTTAGAGCTGTCTTCCAACTTCACCTTGCCTCCTGTGACACTCGTGAATATTTTAGCTCATCAGGGTGGCACCTAATGGGAACGCGCGCTGCCTCGCTCGCTGGTCTTTTGAGCTAACACTTTTTTCCTCATCACTCCGTGGAAAAAAACGCAACCGCGAGACCGGAAAAGCTTCACGCTCTCGTCATACCGCGCATATCATTACGAAATTATTTTCGCCACAAAAGCAACCAAAGGTGACTGACCAGAAGGCAATTCAATCTCGCCCAGTTGTGATGATTAACAGTAACAAGCATAATAAACTATTGCCAACGGACTGAGAACTATTCATCGTCTTAATTATGTTCTGGCATTCCGCAAATTTTTAAATGTGGATTGCGAATGCTATTTTGATATGGAACTGTGGTGTCAAAGTTTTTTTTAAGCTATCTTTTTTCGACTGATGTCATTATGGAGCGATAAAGACTTCAAGGTGTACGCTGCTATGGTATCATTCGTAGAACAATGGAGACGTTCTGATGCAGTCCTTTTTCGTCTTCTATAATACACTGACGTTTTTCGGATAGTAATTATTATTCTTTGTTCAATGCGACTATTTCGGGATCACTGCTCGCCGTTCTCGATCGACACGCAATCTCATTACAATTCCCTGTGACAATTGCCCGGACAATAATTTATTTTTTGGTTGACGGAAGAGTCCGCCGAAATTGCTCATCCCGAGCTTGTGAATTATCGCACGGATTGCTTTTTCCGTTCGACATGCACCATATGGGCTCAGCTGCTGCGTACATATGACATGTACACATTGGACCGGTCCTCGGGATCTCAAATACCAATGAAGAAAAACAAGTGCGGAATTCATTCCGTATATACATTATATATATATATATATATATATATATATATATATATATATATATTTGAGGGTTCTGGAAGAAGACAACGGAACGACAGGTACCGAACGCCACCGCAGAAGAAAAAGCTGATTAATTATCTAGACTCGATAGTATGCGCTCAATGAAATTGATTATCGATTGAGCGAGTGACGGAAAGTTTCATAAAGAAATTTCACCAACTCCAATTCCGAGAGATATTAAATTCGCAGGGGATGCTTTTGATGCAGGAATGATCAAATTAAATTTTCAAACGGTGTTCACGCCCTGTTCAACATGAATTTCATACTGCTTATTATTCTTTCCAGTATAAATGATTGATCCAAACTGAGTGAAACTGGAATTTTCAAAGTAATTGATATTCCTAATAGAATATTATTTTCACTGAAGTAGTTATTAAGAATCATCACAAGTTCTAGAATGTCAGTTTTTTTAGGCAAGTGTGTAGTTGTGGAATTGCAATTGATATTGCGACTATCAAAAGACCAGGTTGTTAATAGGATTGGCTTCCGCTCGGATGGTTACTATGGAAGAGGATGATACTAATTAGTTGGATCTAAAAGAAAATATCTTCGATTCTATCGAACCGTAAATCCTAGCAGGATTATCTACCATAATGAATTAACTGCAGAATTCTTAATCACATTTTTTTTACCTTCGAATCGAGACAGTTTTCAGTAAATCGATCGAGTACACGTAGAATGTATGCTAATTCATTCGGGGTCTTGAGGATGAGCACGGGATACTCGAAGTAAAAGGCTTGATCCTGCTCGGGACGAAACTCCGGAGATTATGCGGAAAGTCGAACGGAATGAGGACCGAGAACGCCGAGAATTAAATGACCGAACGTGCTGCCCGCCGATGAGAGCATCTCGTACGTGTAAAAGCGAGGTTAAGGGGTAGTGCGGGCTTCGCGAAGGGAGATATAAATTTGCCAACGGGGCGGAACAACGAGGGTTGCGACAGAGGATAAGTGCCGGCCGAAGAAAACCCTTCGGCTCCTAACCATATGGTCGGCACACTACTAGTCCTCCAAGGTTCGAGAGTGTGCTGTTTACGCAAGCTGGCACTTCTTTACTCTTGACCTTTCATTCTGAACAAGAAAAAAAAAACGATGACAACGATGGCGCGCTGCTCTCCACGCAATAGATTGAAAGACTGACTTTCCACCTTGGACAAATGAGGCCAAGTTTAACTGCTACTGGTGAGCAATGCCCGACGAAAAAAATGTCTTCATTCTTGCTTCTCGCCTTTTGCCTTATTTCTTCTTGAGACTCTTCCAAATCATTCGAATCCCAAAAGCGAGATCTCACTTTTCTTTCGCGAATGCCAACCGGACAAGAAATGTGATGAATGAAACTTGACAAATGGTGCCTTTTTGGCATTCTTACTGATTCATGGGCCACTTTTGTTTGGCGTCGCGCGACAATCGCGTCACATAAGTTGGTTATCTGATTTCCCTATCCTGATGACCTTGTATATACGTTTTTCTGGTAAGAGGGCAAGGTCCCAGCAGTGATCAATGTTTCACTTTTCGCTTGACTATTTGCCTGGTGGTGTTTCTTGTAAGTGGCATTGGCTTCAGGCATGATAACGAACCTTCCCGGTCGTTTTATTCCATGAAACTTCATCTAGACGAGGTTGACAATCGTTTACCTGTACCTCACTAAAGTTTGATTCCTTCACGTAAATATAAAAGTATCATATTAATTCCGTTGTTATACGGTTGGATGATTAGCTAAACATATCGCTACTGGATCATCCGCCTGGAGGCCGTTTAGAGTTTTTTTTTCATAGAGTATATTTTGTTTAGACAAGATCGCTAGAACCTCAGTAGCTTCAGTCATGATAATGAATATTTCTGAATGAGTTCTGATGAATTTGATTCATCAGAACTTCATCTAGACGATGTTTAAAGGAGATATTTAACCTGATTTTCCTAATAGTTTGATTATTCCGCGTGGATTTTACAGTACGATTTTAAGCCGGATGATGTAGGGATGGTGTTAAGGGGGGATGACTAGGTGTCGCCTAACTCCTCACTCAGCATGATTCTCTGACGTATGCACATATTTTTCTGTTGTCCGATCTATGGAAGTGCTTTGCTTGTATGGAAAAAAAAACTGACGGAAGATTGGGAAACGACCTCGATTGTTCAGTCGGTAAGTCGCCTTAGCCTATGAGGAAAATGTAGAGCAGGAAGAAAATGAATAATTCATCATATCGACTAACCTTTCCCTCTGTGAACTCGAGCAGGGTACGAGAATCTTGCCAACATGATTGAGCTTTCCCTTGGGATCACATAGATTACCGGACGATTGTGTTCGCCGTCCGGTCAGGCCTTTCCCATTGTGCCGACTCAAATTCGACCCCATCTCGTCCTCGTTTGCCTCGTTACGTTGACGCTCCTGATTTGGATCGTCTCGCTCAATGCGATGCCTATTATTGTCGTTCACACCATTGCTTGGTGGACTGCTGTTCTCCTTGTTCGGATAATCAAAGTACTTGCTGATGTCCTTGGCATTGATCTTGCAATTGACCGGTATCGGTGGCGCCGGATGACGTGGACGTTTCTGTCCCGTCACGTTTTGCAACTGGGGACGACGAAAGATCAGGTTTCCACTGGGATCGTTGTTCCCCAGGAGCTTTTGAACAGCCCAATCGTTCTCCTCCTCGACCCCCGCTGAAACGGCTACGAGTTCCTCGCCTGAAACATGACAACGGGCGCAAATGATTTTTCATGCAAAATTTTGTTAATATTGATAACAGCTATTGGACAATTGAATCAATATTCACAACAGGAATATCTGGCCATTTTTCAACTAGTTCACAAAGCGTTTTCCAAAAATGCGGCTGCCACGTTAAGTACGAACGGAATTCTATTCACAAGTTTTCAAGGCTCAGTGTTAAAAAACAGAAAATAGGAAAAACTGCTGAAAGTATAGCAGAGTGAAAAAATGCGCGCGCAATTGTAAAAGAGCAGAATATTCAGCAAATGTAGACATTTTCAAAGCTCCTCTGACTACGTAAAAACGTAAAACGAGTTAATACAATGTAACGTAAATCACGAAGTGGAAGTGGTCATGAACTTCATCGTATCTGTACGGCAATGCTACTACGTTTTTTGTGTGTGCCTGTGTGTTCGAGTACACGAAATTTCGCGTGAACTGAATTTGGTAGAGAGCTTGGCGAAGTGCGGGACGAATGAATGTACTCGTGAAAAGTCTGCGAGGATAAAGCATTATATACGGGCAAAAAAGGCGCTCTTGTAGATAAAGCAGTAAAGTAACAAATGGTCCCTCAGAGGCTACAAGTAATGAGACCTGCTCGATTCTCTACGTTGGTTAATCCATTTTCCTAGTTTTTATTTATCCTTATTTTACTCCTCTACCCCCCTCCCTCCCTCTCTCTCTCTCTCTCTCTCTCTCTCTCTCTCTCTTCCTCCTTTCTCTTGCATTCTCGTAAACACGGCAAGTAGCTTTGATGCGTTTTTCAATATTGAAAGAGTGCTCCGGCTTCAAAGCTTCGGAAGAATGTATTTTCCATCATCCTCAAAATTCTCGATACTCGAGAACTTTCGCCTCTTTGCGAGAGCGCGCCGCGTATACTTTCCATACGTTTGAGCATTTGGAAGAATTGAGATCCCCGAGACGGGGAATTGTAAGAACGATCAATAAGATATTCCCTTAGCGATATTGTATTGAATACTATATATGAGATAAAAAGCTTGAAACTGTTTTTCTTTCGAAGTTCGTGCTCCCAGGACGAAATTGGAAATCGAATGGGCCACTCTACGCTGCAATAATTTTTGTATATAAATATATATACCGATTTATATATATACGGTTGTGGTACAGCGCGAAAGGTCCGCTGTCCAAATGCATTGGTGTAAAACATGTATCGATTACGGTGAAGGGTGATATGTATATGTATATGATATGTATAAACAGAAAGAGAGAACTTGGACTGACTAAATCCATCAGTGCGGCATGCTAACGAAATAGCTATTTTTTAAAATGTGATGTTCCGTTATTATAGGGGAGAAATATGTGTAACGACGTAAATAATTGTTTTTTTTTTTACGTAAAATGTTAGTTGAACATCTCAAGAATACGCTAGTAAAGTAAGTAATTAGCCGATAAGTCACTGAAATCATTAATTTTTGGTAGTTCGAAACTTTGAACACGTTTTTCTTAAAACTACATCTTTTTAATTCGTGGGAAACAACTTTAAAACGAGTTGACCGATCGCGCTGTCCCCACCAATATGATACATTGTACCCCACCCATGAGGTACAATGAGCCAAGCCGCAAATTTGTTTCGATCCCATTATTTTTGTATTTTTAATCTTTTCGCAAAAAATATGGGAGCTTCATTGTACGTTCAAAGGTCTATAAAATCGGTTACGACCTTTTTTTCGTTAGAAAAAATTCGTTAGAAAAAAGTGGCACACTGTATCTCACCTTCCCCTACTTGCTTATGAAAATCACTTTTAAAAAAGACTTTATTATTGCAAAAAAGAACCAAAAGTCGTGCAAAAATTAATTTTTTTTCTGAAGTATCGTTTTAGTATTCTTTTTAATCTTCTTTTTACTTTAAAAGTATTTAAAAGAAGAAGTTACTTTAAAGTATTCTTTTAATCTTCAACTTTTAAAATGTTTTTTAGTATAAGTTCAGCATCTAGATGTTAAAATACTAGAAATTCTTAGGTCATATTTTTTAGATCAATATTAAATTCGTTGGATTTTACACGAACGGATAACTGCAGCCAGAACCTTCCTGGAAGACCACGCCATAACATCGCCATTCTGCAATATTTTTAAATGAAAAAATGCAATTAAACCGTTGAATTCTGTAATAAGTTGTACCTAAAATTTCATAAGTTTAAAACGTTTTGTTCCTTTCCAAAAAAATATCAGTATTGGCTATTTTTTTGTCATGTACATGTATTTCCCGCCTTAAGATTTATTTATTTCATCGAACTAAAAAAATACTCTGAACAATAAAATATTTCAATGTTTCATCCCAATATTTCATTGGTCACCGGTGGATGAACAATCACATCGTTCCGAATATTTTTTTTCTTCGAGTCCAATATGCAGTATCAGCGATCTCCCATGCCAAGCAGAATTTATCTGCGTCGGTACTCGGATGGGTGATCGCACAGTCGCCCACTGCCATGCGCGTTGTCTCCCGAGCGGGCGGCAGTTTATTTAATTTTCCATGGTTAGACAACCGAAAGCTCAATAAGACACAGCCGCTTGTATCCGGACCGGAAATAGCAGAGTGACAAAAGTGGGATAAAAGTGTCGTAGATGGAATCGTAATAGCTGGCAAGGGCGTACGAAGCAACATTGGCGATTCAGTTAATTTAAAAAAAAATAACGTTTAAAATTAAAATTAAAATAAAAAACGTCCCTTATTAGAAAGTGTATACTTGATCCTCGAAAAAAATCGTGCGAGCGAAGGTTACTCAAAAATACATCATCACGAAATATTTACGTCTCGATCTCTTGTTTTCTTGTTTCACTGTCGCTACTTTACGCTCGTATCACTAGCCGTGCGACCCGGGTCTCCCAGAACAGATATTGTGATATCATCAACAGCAGCCTGGAATTCTAGCTGGAACATGTACCGCATATCGGTGTGGATGCTTCCGTGTAGAGGGTATACGATCCCTGCATCGTATATAGCGAGCAGCGAGTTGCGATATATCGAAATAGAGATCGCGTTTGGGGAATTGTAGGTCAACCAATAAAATTGCAACCCTTTCGTCGTCGCACGGCGCAACTGGCATGTGTTCATAGACACAGCAGCGGAAAATTCAGCCGAGCGAATCCAGGAGTGAGTCCGTCTTTGGCAATGCAAACATACATTCACGTATATATGGGGATAGAAAAAGCGAGCCGCTGGGGAGATGAAGGTTCTAGCAGGTGTAAAGATGCTTGCTGCAAAGCGAGGAAATACCGAGACCATTTACAGGATACGTAAAAAAGCAACAAGCAAACTTTAAATAAAAATACGATAGGAAAAGTTTTCCGTTAAACTCAACATCATGCACAACTTTTCCCCGAGGCTGTGCTTTCTTTACGTATATTTCCACGTATATACACGTGCATATAACGTATAAATGGGAGTGTTTTTTTTTCGTTGCAATTCCAGCATAGACGGAACGTTTCTCGACCGAAGCAATTTTTCGTTAAAAAAAATATAGTCCAATTTATGATTCGACTGGTCTAACGATCTGCGTGGTTCTTTGACCGGAGGCGTTGAGTAATTTTCCCGTTCGCCAATCTTCTCCAGTCTTCAATTTCTCATCGTGTTGGAGATGAGGAAAAATAATAATCATGAAGTCATGCTGATGAGCGATTTCGGTTACCGACTCGTTAGATTCGTCGGTTCTTTAATACGAAAAGTTAAGGATCAAACAGAAAGAGAGGGAGAGAGAGAGAGAGAGAGACTCGCCCTTGCTAATGAAGAAAATCCCTAAGAGACGGTGTGAGGAGTGGCTGGTGCGTGGCTTATGTCTCGTCGCTCTTCAGGGAAGGTTCGACGTTCATTTGAAATTAATTGAGCGAAAAATTGGGCTGACGTCGCAACGGCGTCTTCATCAAGCATCAACGCTTATTCTCCCTTATAGACCTATAATATATATATATATATATATATATATATATATATATATATATATATATATATATATGTATGTACATAAAGAGAGCGAGATAGAAAGAGAGAGAGAGAGAGAGTTTGATCTAGAGATTCGACTCGACTCCATAATTATCTCGACAAAAATAGTCCTATCACAATATGAAACATCATTGAAATAATGTTGCCTCAAGGCCTTAGGCCACTCTAGGATTGTCCAAAAATCGATTTTTTTTTTGTTAAAAATATACCTTAGTACCTATAAAATTATATTCCAAAAGATTATAGGTGTGAAAAATCTCTAGGTACTCGATTTTCGAATTCTAGCGCAACCCCTCTTCATGTCGTGACTTTCTACTAACTTTAAACGCGTTTATGTCAAAACTACATTTTTCAAGTCGGCCGGACTCATAACTCAAATAAATTTAAACCGATTCACTTGAAATTTTAATTGTATATGTAGAATCACAGTTTCTGAGGCACAACGCAGGATTTAAAAATTATATTGCATATTTCTTTTTTTATAAACAATTTTCTGACCATTTTCTAATGGCATTTTATACTTTTTGTTTTAGAAATGCGCTATTTTGGCAAAAACAAAAAAAATATTAAAAAAAATCCTACATACTTCTATAGCTATTCTTATAATATAATCGAAAAAACTTTAGTGTCTCAACATAACTGAAAAATTATAGGAGCTGCTGGTCCGGCCGTTGATCTTCCAGAAATAAAGGCGTCATCGGAAAAATGCTGCACAGTCGCCATTTTGACATGTATCGCTGTGACAAAATAATTTTGTATAGTCAATTAGGTGTATAATAAAATCCCTATTTTGTAATTCCGACTTATTTTATGGTTTCGCTGGAAAAAAATCACAAAATATGCCGTTTTTTTTGCCTCCAGAGTGGCTTAAGGCCTTAATTGGCACCACCAATAAACGTTCTGCGTGTTGATCATTAAAAAAGAATTCTGTTCTTTCGGAAAGTGAGAAATTTCGTAAACTTTTAGAATTATGGAACGTCTTTGTCAATCTACGAATTAAGGTACCCCTTTCGCGGAGGGCCGTATTTTGTAGGCTCAAAATCAGGGCCGTTCTGAATCAGTAAATTACAGTCGCGCTTAATAACGTAAGTTACGATTAATTATTATACCGAACGATAAATTGAAATAAAACATTTTGCATAAATTTTCTAGATTTAGAATTTTCTACATTTTTCTTGAAAAGTCGCTGTTACAAAAATTCTTCTGGTAGTCACATTTTTCTAAGATTTATCGACAATATTTTCTTTAAACATTCGGTAATCCCCTGTTTTTATTGTCGTTACGAAATCTTTAGAATGTTTTACACGTGCAGGGCACTTTACATCACACGTCTAGAGTTATCTATATATATAAAACAGTTCCGTGACTGACGGACGGACTGATTGCGTGTATCAACTTGAAACTTGGTATAAATATTCTTTAAAATAAATAATATAACGCTTATTTTAGCATTTTTTAAACCAACCCCTAATTAGGGGTGCAACGGGGTGTTGAAGTTTGTATGGGAAAATCGAATTCCCTTCTTTTATCTCAATTTGAAAGATATTTTCCTTAAAGGGTGTAGAGGTGCCTACAAGAAAAGATTACCTTCTCGCATGGTCAATTACATGTGGGCTATTTGAGAGTATTGAGTGCCCAAAACTTAAATGTGCCTGCCGAAGACCATAAATCATACAATGATATTGTATGATACCGGAGTTGAAGGTTTGCACTTGTATACTACTTTTTCATTAATTTCCAACCCTTACCTCAGTCAGTCAGTCTACCAACGTGCCTAAGAAATATGCCACTCTACCTTTTTTACTTCTTCTCTTTCTTCGTTTATCTCTTCTCTGGATCAAATCGTAAAGTCCACGCGGACAAAGTCGCGGGCAAAAGCTATTTAGTGTGTCAATTGTTAGATAGATATGTGGCTAGCATGTCATCTCCATGAAGTGCCGTATAAATTAGACAATTTATATAGTCGTAACTTTTCGTCAAAAGTTCGGTAACTCAAGTTCAAATTTTACCAGCATACTGGCATGTATTTTACTTCATTATTAACGAAAATCAATTAATTGTTGAATATTCGGATTCGTGAAAGGAATAACTTAAAACCTGCCTACAAATATAAGATTTCGGTTTTGCAAGCGCACCAGCACGTTCCTCTTTTTTTCGCGAGATAGTGGGATGCTTGTCGTGAAGCTGAGTGTATATAATCGTTTTACACAATCGCCGAGGTGAGCAAAGATCGGATGTAAATTTGTGTACTGAAGGTGGCTACTCAAGAATGATAAGAGAAAGTGGATTATGGTATCGATAATCGGACAAACGGGTATAAATCGAGCTAATGAACCGCATATATGAGGCAATATTTGTGGTTGAGAGGCAGAGAGAGGGAGAGAGAGAGAGAGAGAGAGAGAGAGAGAGAGAGAGAGAGAGAGAGAGAGAGAGAGAGAGAGAGAGGGAGATATATATATATATATATATTAAGAGAGATATTAAGAGGGGGAAAAGGTGATTCACGAGGAGATAGGCCGAACCGAGAGCCACCGCCTAGCGATAGATAACGATTGTGCGAGTATTATTCTCTCATATCTGGCACAGCCTTTGTATGTGGGTCACCTGTGAGCGATTGTACACACAGGCGAGCACATACAGGGTGTCGGCAATATCGAGACGAAAAAAAGAAAAGAAACAGTTTTTCCACAGCAATCCTCGATCGTGTACGGTATTGATCCTGAACGGGAACGCGAATGCATCTAAAAACGCGAACACTACGGACATGTTCACATCGACAATAATAAAACACGATACAAAATCTTTTTCGCTTTATTGATTATGGAATTTTTTTTATATAAAGAGAGCATGCGTGAATGTCTATTGCGCGTTCAACGGGAGGCCGACCGTGTCAATCTAAAAGAAGGGATTCCCGTATCGTAGATAGAAACATTTTGAAAAAACATCTGCAAAGAGTATTTTGCTCATGGATTGTCCACATTGATTTTTTTTCTTTTTTTTTAGTTTATATAAACTGCGGACCTTGCCTTCCTATTAGGAGATTTTTTTTGGATACCACAATTTTTTTATTTTGAGCAATAGTTCGCCGGAGGTTAGTAATTTTTTTTGTTGCTTCGGGTTATTGAAAATATCTTGTAAATTGAATCCTTTGTACATTATTGTCCGGATAAAACAACTGGGCAAAGGTTATGCAAGAAGAATAAAAAATAGGCAGGACGTAATCGTCGATTGAAATTCGATTTCTCATCTTTTGTTCACCGTGAATCCTTCGTATATTAATGCTTGAATGAAAAACAAAGACTGGACGAAAATTTTGCAAAAAAAAGTTAATTGTTAGTCAATAATCGTCAATTACAGTTCAATCTTTTATTTTTCATATATTGTGGATCGAACCCTTCGTATATTAATGCTGCTATATTACTGCTCGAATAAAAAAAAAGACTGGACGACTGTTTTGCAAAAAGAGGCAAATTGGTAGAAAATAATCTTAGGAATAATAAATAAAGGGACGGAAGTTTAGTTTTTTTTTAAACCCTATTTATTTTTGCACATTTGCCAAATACTATCATACTTATTTTTAACGTCAACTGGTGTCAATTAGTGTCATGTTTAGCAATATGAAAAATATTATCCTCAAAATAAATATCAAAGATGAATCTTCGAAAGCTCGTGGTCACCATCGATGCATACTGTACCACCTCGATTTTATTCCCCCAAGGGTGCGAATTTACATGACACATGGGCGAAGCTTCGTATATACTGCAATTTTATACAGAATATCTTTTTCGCTCTATTCGCGAGGGCCTGGCAAATATATACTTTATATCGTTCGTATTTTTATGCAAATCTCGGACAATCTTTATTCGCTCGGTTCTTCACGCGATCACGGACGGGCCGGGGTGTCCTCTTCTCATGCAACACTAAAATCGTGTGTACTGGGATTCGAAATAAAATTGCGTTAACATTGACAAGTGTAGCAGAGGCGTGTGCACATGAATCTAAAATATTTGGATTTTTTTTCTCTCCCTGTATCGCTCTCAGCTTCCTACCTCCATATTGAGGTATTTTCATGTCCTCGATATAGTTTTCGCAGCCACGAAAACATCTCGTTTTTTCCATAATGCTCGATCTTCAGATTCTTCAGGGAATTATTAATATTTTTATTGTATATTTACAAGGTTGTTCGGGGGTCGCGCAGCGACCCCTCACAACGCTCTTCGGCATTACAGACAAACAAACGGATAAACAGACAGAGAGTCTGGGCTTTTCTTAAGGTTATTATATTCGGTTGGTACAAAATGAAGGAACCAAATTCATTACAGCATTCAAACCGGAATTCAATTACCCGAGAACTTGATTCGTATTTGAAGAGGAGCACGGTATATAGTAAGAAAATATTGGACTGCTTGCAAAGGGGCAAACTCTTTTTAATCATTGTTATACTTGAGGTAGTAAATGCACAGTAGCTAGTCAAGAGAGAGCTTCACTCTGAAACTGTTCAGGTATCCCTAATTTAATATCGAAACGTCGTAATATGATAAAGGTGTAATATCATACTTTATATCATATTACGACTTTTTCGATATTAGGTGTACAACTTTGCTTGCGCCGTTTTTCGATACATGACTGTAGACGTAAGTGCTGGTCGAAATAGGCAGATCAAAAATGTCACACAGTAAGCGTGGACATTTGTCAACATAACGACAGCACCACATTAGTGAATTTGTATTTGCATTATACATTTATTCTCGATCGAAAATGTCAGTTTTCGAGCAAAATTGTCATTTGCAGAAAGTTTTGATTTTCTGCTTCCATTTGAAGAAAACTCCGGCTGAGGCGCATCGAATGCTCTTAAGTACTTACGGTGAGTCTGCTCTTAGTGAAAGAACATGTCGTGAGTGGTTTCAAGGCTTCAAGAGCGGTTTTTTAATGTCGAGGACCGACAGAGCGGTGGAAGAGAGAAAATTTTCGAAGATTCCGAAGTGGAGGCATTACTAGATAAAGACTCGTGCCAAACGCAAGAAGAATTACCAGAATCATTGGGAGTGACTCAACAAGCTATTTTGAGGCTTTGAATCCCTCAAAGCCTCAAATTTTGGAAAAAAACAGCGGAAGACAAGTTGTAAACCTAATATAAACATGCAAGTGCACAAATACACTTGATACTACGCGTTGCGAATAGAAAGTAAAAATTCCAAAAATTGATCGAGTTGACGACCTTTGTCAAGGGTCAGTTGGGTTTTGGTCGAAAATCGATTTTTTTCTACAGTTTGCCGTTTTTGTAATTTTCAAAATTTCAAAAGAGCTTCCGGTGTTACGAAAGCCTTATCATCATGCTAAAAATATTTTTTCACATTTTTACCTACTCCGATTGGCCACGCAGCAGCCGCGGTACTTTGATTAAATAATATTGACTTAATTGTTTATCAATATTTTTCAATAAAAAAAACTCAAACTTAGCAAGACTATGTATTATTTCTATGTAAAATCCCGATCTCCTCATCCCAATACTCTCATGAGAAAAAAAATTATTGACAATCGACCTGATTTTTCGGGCCCCAAGCTTACGCAGACCTGTTAACTGGGAGAATTAGACACGTAAACATAAGCTATAGAATGCATCTGAACATAGTAAATTTGTTGCTATAACTTCACGACTGATCATAAATTTACAATTGATTAATTCGCGCACGAAATTCACGGCTAATCGATCCTGAATCCTAAATTCTCATTGAAAATCAGGTAACTATCCGGATCATTCCGAAATCATTCCAATTCTCAAAAATTCTGGAACCCACAGCGTTTTTGGGTTTCTGTATTTTTCTAATTACGCAATACCAATAAAACTGAATAACATCACAGTCATAACGCCGTTTCTTTCAGAAATGACGTTTACTATGCAAACTTTCAAAATGCTGGCCTTGCTTGAGTTTTTAAGCCCACACTTCTACGCCCATCATCTGTAGCATTTAAAATAACACTCAGCAGCAATCTAATAATCAAGTACGTGCTCATACTACTATACATTTACGAAATATTAACATCTTTTTTATTTTCCTCGTCTTCGCTTCACTTGGTAAGCTTCTAAATTGCTAGGCCTTCCACTGCAAATCGATCAACAGACACTAATTTATGTACATAGATTAATACATAGATATATACGGTACTGGGTAATACCTTGACTGAAGTCTATATACCTTTCGGGAAGTGGACCGTGATACACTAAAGTCTCGAGCAAGATCAGGTTAAATGGGATTGTTCAGGTAAGCACTCACTGGGGCACTATCACAAAACGATTGTCTCTACCATTATGGAGTATCTACCATACCCACACACACTCTACTATACCCACATATATATATACACACATACAAACAGATCCAAGTAAATACGCACAGACGGAGACATGAGATAGGAGTCGTCATGAGTTGAACGAGGAACTTACATTATAGCGACTAACTCTTGATCTCTCCCTGAACGGTAACTAGCCACAGATAGGCTTATGATAAACCAAGAATATTTTTTTGCGAAGTGTTGGTGAAGATAAGACGGGACTTTTCCACCATCGTTCTGTGTTTGTGTAAAAGGTAAAACACATAAATAATAAAAGCGTTGCGATGTCAATGAGTATCACTTTTGCTTCGTTACTTTTTGTTACATGTAGACATGTATAGAAGATATTTTTTTCGACAAATAGACAGTCTTTATGGCTCTGCCATCTTTCAATTAGATCACCTTAACCGCAAGGAAATCCTGACAGCTACCTTGCGCAATACAAGCCGCCCCACTCGAAGCGAAACTATGAAAATAAATCACATAGATGTGAGCTGAAAGGCTACAAGTACGCCATGATTCACCGATCGCAATATCACTCGAGAAGCTCGAGGTCTGGGCATGTTGAAGAAAAAAACAGGTGTTGGAAAAACTTGCCTCCAAAACGTGAGAATTGAATTACTTGGATAAAAAAAAGACAAATATATGTAATATCAACCGTAAATTATTTGTGAACGAATAAAATGAGCCGGGCAATTTCCTCCCAGGCACGGTAATTCATTAAAGCAAAAATTCAATTATTTAAATAAAGAATTCAGAGTTCACGTAAGATCATCGTCTGTAACAAGATATTTACATTGACACTCTGTCGAGTAAATGTTTTCGTTGATTATTATTCGTGCTTCTTTTTCATAGTGTAGAAGAATTATAGTGCAGCTTTCGTTGTCACGAAGAAAATTTTACGAGAGCACACAATGCTACATTAATCTCTGGTTTTCCGTACGAATATAGACCGCGGTATCTATGCTCAACTGATGTCCTTGACACAAGGAGGTGCAATAAAGTTTCGTCGACGTAGCCACGCTCCGAAAAGCCGAATGCGCCCAGCCTCACAGTGATAGTGATACACATTTCAACTTATTATATATGTATATATATATGTCAAGTACAACACAGAAGCTGTTTTGTGGCTGTGGTTATCATTGTAGCACACTCGTGATTGCAGCGTTCTCTGCTTGTAAATATATATTTATATATGTGTGTGTGTGTTTATATTTTTGGAAACTTTGTTTTTGTTCGAGTTTTGTTATGTCTCCTCCAATTATGACGGGACAGATCTCTGAAAAAAATGTACCTTCATCCCCCAGGCATGTACCCTGCACGATCACCACTTTTCGTTCAACGCTCGTCATCCTTATGACAACAAAGCAGAAATCCCGAAAATCAGAAAGTTTTGCTGTTCAACTTTGCAATTTTCATCATTTCACGAAACTGTATTCCCATGCACGAAGCGCATTAAAATGTAGTGATTTTCTCACGGCCATTAGTCGGTGAATAATTCTTGAAAATTAGAGATAACGAGAAATACAAACATTCTTAAGGCCTTAGGCCACCCCAGAGGCCAAAAAAGAGCACATTTTGTGATTTTTTTTTAGCGAAACCATAAAATAAATCGGAACTACAAAATAGGGGTTTCATTATACATGTAATTGACTATACAACATTATTTTTTCACAGCGATACATGTCAAAATGGCGACCGTACAGCATTTTTCCGACGACGCCTTTATTTCTGGAAGATCAACGGCCGGACCAGCAGCTCCTATACTTTGAGTTATGATGAGACACTAAAGGTTTTTCGATTATATATAAGAATAGCTATAGAAGTACGTAGGATCTTTTTGATATATTGTTTTTTGTCAAAATGGAGCATTTCTAAAACAAAAAGTATAAAATGCCATGAGAAAATCGTCAGAAAATTGTTTATAAAAAAGGAACTAGGCAATATAATTAAAAAATCCTACGTAGTGCCTCAGAAAATGTAATTCTAAATATACAGTTAAAATTTCAAGTGAATCGATTGAAATTTGTTTGAGTTATGAGTCCGGCCGACTTGAAAAATGTAGTTTTGAGATAACTGCGTTTAAAGTTAGTAGAAAGTCACGACATGAATCAAGAGGGGTTGCGCTACGATTCGAAAATCGAGTACATAGAGATTTTTCACAGCCATAATCTTTTGGAATATAATTATCTAGGTACTAAGGTACATTTTTAACAAAAAAAAGAAATTTTTGGAAAATCCTAAAATGGCCTAAGTCCTTAATGGCGAAAGATTTTCTTCGATTTATCGTGTCAAAAGATGTTCTTGGTTTTCTTTTATTTTCCATTTCGAACGATTTTCTTGATTCTCTTTGATGCTTTATTCCAAAAGGTTTCTTTTAAATTCGCTTCGAGCTAAATGGAAAATAAGAATGGCACAATGACACAAATTCCACGATGTAAACTTTTTTAGATACTGCAAAACAATAATATAAAAAGAATATTGTGGCAGTCTTATTTTCGTGGTCTTTTTGTTCTCATTGCCGATCAGAAATTACCCGTGGACAAATGTGCTATCATGACCGTGTTACAACAGTACGGCTGAGATATTGCACGGACGTACGTTTTGGCTCGCCGAGGGTGTACTTCCGGTGTAGCTGATAAATACGATCGCCTTGAGCCCACTGTGCGAGCCGGTAAAGCTGAGGGTAATTCACGGGAGCTTTGGTTCTCGGCAGAGACAATTTTGACCCGCGGCGACAGCACTGAAAGTTTCCAAGAGAGAGAGAGAGAGAGAGAGAGAGAGAGAGAGGGGCTGGAAGGGGGGGGGGTTAGTTTACAACTTTGGCAGTTCCAAGTGACAAAAGAGAAAGGAGGGAGGAGTAGAAAGCCTGGAGAAAGACAACGAGTGATAGAGAGCGAAAGAGAGAGAGAGAGAGAGAGAGAGAGAGAGAGAGAGAGAGAGAGAGAGAGAGAGAGAGAGAGAGAGAGAAACAGAGAGATAGAGAGAGATAGTGAAAGTATACAGCACAGAATCGCTTTATCTTATTCTCCCTCGCGCCAAGTAATGGGGGATGGAATACAAAAGTTATGGTATGTCTTCCTGCGGTATAGCGCACTTTTTCCATCGCCCTTTCTCTCCCTTGCTCTCTCCTCATCGCATGAAACAAAAAAGATGATAGATTGGAGTGCTGTACTAGATTCGCGAAACGTTTCGTGAGACGAAGAACCCCTTGAACAATGAATCGTTTTGATGAATTCGTTAACGAAAGATTGATTGATTATAAAAGTAATAATGATCTGGCCCATGTATATCAACCATTTTTCATGACATGTTTTTTTGAGATTTTGAGAGTGTACAAAGAGACAGGGTTCATCGATAAACATCGTCGTAGAAAAAAGTTAGTTCAGAATCGACGAGTGAAAACTCGTCATAAATTTTTTTGCGATTTCCGTTCTTGCTCATTATCTGATAAGGAACATCATTTTGGTGTCGGCCTTCGATTTTGTTGAAACTCATCTATATGGTAGGTCTATTGGTCACTTAAAGGAGGCACATGGAGAGCGTAACTACTCAAAGTAGTCCAACTTGCGAAACCCCAGTCGGGATTACTTCGAGCGCTCCCGCAGAACCTACTGATCCCTCTTTCGGACTACTATAGACGCACTGTAGACTCTCTGGAATCTTCATTCTGCCAACTATAGGCGCATTGTAGACTCTCCGGATCCTCCATTCAGTGAAAACATATTTATTCCACCATTGAACGGATTACCGATCAGGCCACAATGGAGTGTTGATGGAGGAAATATCGAATTTGGGCCTAAAGCAGGTTAGGTGGGGTCGAGGCAACGGGCTTGAGATCGAAAGTAGGTTAAGGAGGCCTGTGTTCTGCACCTTTAACTGAAGCTGAGGGTTGAAAGAAGGTTTGGGAGCACTAACAGAGACTACGCTTGACCAAATGGAGGCCTCTTCATGCCACTGAACTCGACAAATGGGGTTTGGTCGGTTCAACTGAGACTGGCGACTTGTGCATTACGCAAGAAATGGGTCCTGCGAGTGTTCAGAGGAGGCTATAAATTTTGACTGAGGTCCCCAAGCTGAAGAGTTTTACCGGACGACACCGTTTCGAGTCGATTAAGGCCTTAGGCCACTCTAGGATTTTCCAAAAAATCAATAATTTTTTTTGTTGTTACAAATGTACCTTCCCACGTAGAAATTTCAACAGGGTCTGATTCGGGCCGCTTTCAGGTTGCCTGACTGCCCTGGTAGGGCACTTATAAGGGAACCCGATACCGCCCTGATAGAAAGTGTAACGTTCTGTCACATGTGGGCCTTATCTGGCTACCTGATCAGGTCATTATAATGTTGCCTGATCAGATCCTTATAATGCTTTCTTACTCAGCCAGTACACATACATGCTCGTACACATACACACTACAATATATTTATACAAGGCCTAGAATGTATTTATCAATATAATTTTTATTACGGAAAGTTGCAAAAAAGGTTATAATCAGATTAATTAAAGAGAGTATACAGATAATTATGAATGATATTCCATTTATGTTTTATGTTGAAGTGTTTTTATTCCGAACCGCCCGGTTCCCTCCTAATCCTTGGCATTATCAATTACTTTTCTCACGACTTGCTCAAAATCTTTTGACGGAAAATAAAGGAAAATATATGCTCGTTCAATTCAAACGTCTCGTTAATTATTAGTTCGTATTTTTCGGACATGAACTTGGTGAAAACAATTTTTTTTTAGAATTTAAGCATTAATAACGTATTAAACGTCCATATAAATTTTTAGGTTATACGAATCTTGTTCACACGACCATGACAGATTTTGTACTGTGTTTTGAGATTTCGAAATACAGCGGAATCTTCTAACACGCATCCGAGTTGCATAAAGTTTTTTTTTCGTCACTGTCCACAACACCTTTCAAAAACGTAAAAACTTCAAAGATAATATACTTCTGAATAAAAATTTCGACGTAGGATATAGGAGGTTATGTGGGTTGATGGAATGCTGAGGCAGTTGTAAGGCAAGCCCCAATAGGGCCTTATTAAGTCAAGCCCTAGTAGGACGATATCCGTATCGCCTAATTTACGGGAGTAAAAAGGCACCCTGATCAGGCCGCAGTAACGTAGCCTTCTTACTCTCGTACTACGGTTTCACCGATCCAGTCGGCATCCGGCACCGATCAGGCGTACTTCATTACGGCATTCCAGACCGCAGCATGATAGCGGCCAGATCAGTGTTCAGGCTGCCTGATCAAAATTTCTAGTCGGGTTCGTACCTATAAAATTATATTCCAAAAGATTATGGGTGTGAAAAATCTCTAAGTACTCAATTTTCGAATTCTAGCGCAACCCCTCTTGATTCATGTCGTGACTTTCTAACTAACTTTAAATGCGTTTATCTCAAAACTACATTTTTCAAGTCGGCCGGACTCATAACTGAAACAAATTTCAACCGATTCACTTGAAATTTTAACTATATATTTAGAATTACATTTTCTAAAGCACTACGTAGGATTTTTAAATAATATTGCATTGTTCCTTTTTTATAAACAATTCTCTGACGATTTTCTCATGGCATTTTATAGTTTTTGTTTTAGAAATGCGCCATTTAGACAAAAAACCATATATCAAAAAAATCCTACGTACTTCTATAACTATTCTTATGTATAATCGAAAAAACTTTATCGTCTCATCATAACTCAAAAACGATAGGAGCTGTTGGTCCGGCCGTTGACCTTCCAGAAATAAAGGCGTCATCGGAAAGATGCTGCACAGTCGCCATTTTGACATGTATCGCTGTGAAAAAATATTTTTGTACAGTCAATTACGTGTATAATAAAACCCCAATTTGGAATTCCGATTTATTTTATGGTTTCGCTGAAACAAAAAATGACAAAACATGCCCTTTTTGGCCTCTAGAGTGGCCTAAGGCCTTAAGGGATAACACAACTCTAGGATTCTGGCAAAATTGTTTGTTTTTTGGCTTAAAAAATACTTTGGCGCCATGAAAACAATATGCAATTGGTCCTGTAGCGAAATTTTTTTTTTTAAAGGTTCAATTGTCGATTTTCAACTTTAAACTCGTACAATACATCGTACGACTATAACAACTTTAAATGCGGTTTTCTCGAAACCACATTTTTCAAACTGGGAGGACGGATTACTCGAACACCTTTGCATGGATCGATTTGAAATTTTGATAGTAGCTTCACAATTACATTCTCTGTGGGAGTACGTAGCCGTTTTTTGAATAAATGTAAACTTCTTTTTATAAACAATTTACTGCTTATTTTTTGGGCAAAAAATCGATTTATGTCTTCCAGAGTACGCCATTTTTTCAAAATTTGATAAAAAAAAATCCCTACTTAGTCCCATAGCTAATAATATATAGATCATCTTTTTTTTTTTGGTATTTGTTCCAGGTCTAATACTTTATGAGAAAACCGTCCTTCCGTGAAGCTATTTGTAAAAAACACGTTTTTCAAGATGGGCTCTGTCGCTGCCATTTTGTATTTCAATTATAATAAAAAAAATTGTATACTTTAATATGTGTTAAATAAACCCTCTCAATAGAAATCCTATTCCTTTTTTCATACTCCCAAAATAAATTGTCAAAGTTAGGCCTTATTTTCTGCCGCTAGAGTGGTGTTATTCCTTAAGGCTATCCAGCAGCAGACGACGTAGATTTTGGTAAGCTTCAGACGATTTACAGAGGTGCTTCCAAAAATGGGAGAAATGATGTAATAAGTGCGTTAGACTCGGTGGAGATTACTAAGAAGGCATGGGTGCTTTTGATTTTGTCCAGATGTAGTATATTAAAAATCCAAAAATAAATTCTCGTTTTTTAATTGCCACACCTCGTATATAAGTTTAACAGGGGCATTCTCGAGATTCTTCGAAGCTCAAAAAAATCTGTCAATGAGTACAACTGATCGTTATCATACGAGTACATATACATTATTATTTGCTGGTATTTATACGTGTATATATATATATATATATATATATATATATATATATATATATATACCGCAAAGTTAGTTCTACGACTGTGCGGATCCACGCCCGCGTGGAGTTGCTGCAATTACTCGAACAATATGCGCGCGAATACTCGGGGGAGTGGTGAAGACGTGGCTCTCAAGACAATGTTCTGCAGGTATGTACGTATAATAGAGTAGAGTATGGAAGAATAAAATTATAGGAGCACGCGTTTGAAATACATCGACTATACAGAGCATACTCAGCCCTTTTTCCTCTCGCTCTTCATTTCTCTCACTCGCTCAGTCAATTTTTTCTTCTCCATGGATAAATATGCGTTACATCGACAAACGTACATACAGGATTTGCATCTAGAATTCGTGTACTACGATCGTTAAAACTTATATATCCAGGCACTCGCGTCCACACGCGATTAATGTTCTGTGAGTTTGTACGAAGAAAAAAAAACGAAGGCGAGTTCTATGAACTTGGCATAATGTTTCTCGTGTGTATATATACGTATTCTAATGTTTATGCAAGCAAGCGTAAAGTGAGCTCAGCACTTGGCGCACTTGCCGGCTAAAGAACAAGGAGGAAAAATTTAACACGATAATATGTGACGGGGAAATACGCGTGAACATCTTTTTGACACTTTCATTCGCATTTTCGATGTTCGAACCCGCAATTATTTTTTTATTTTTTAATATTATTCTCGCTCGTGCTTCGATAGACTTGCCGAACATGCTCCAAAGTAATGCGAATCTGTTTTCTTTTTTTTTAAGGAGCTTTTTCTATTTTCATCGATTGCCTCATTTTTTTCCTAACTTAAAAATATTTTAATTCGACGAGCACTCGACGAATCAAGAGCGCGTAATATGGACATTTGTAAAATTGTATCACCTCGAGTTTGGCGGAGTGAAAAAAATTTAACGTGATCCGTTGAAATGGTAATGGCAATGAAAGAAGTAGTAAGCGAAATGTAGAAGCCGATAAGCAGAAAAATAAAACAAAAATAGATTACAGTTATTATATGGCTTGTAGGTGATATTTTCTGCCAAATGTCGAGTATAAGAGACTACTATGGACTCGCTCGTGTGAATTCTGGTGCAAGATCTATATCTGTCGTAAAACGCTGTACGAAGGTGCGCGTTTCATTCCCCCAAGTATAAAAATCCAGGTACGTCGCATAATTAATTAAGCCTCGCACGTACGGAGCACGCCTCTCCGGTTC
The DNA here is from genome assembly GCA_963932345.1 of Ophion ventricosus. Lineage (NCBI taxonomy): Eukaryota > Metazoa > Arthropoda > Insecta > Hymenoptera > Ichneumonidae > Ophion > Ophion ventricosus. Next base: position 22,863,146 of record OZ010712.1, read on the forward strand.
TCATAGTTACATGCGTAATATTCTCCTGGGAGCGAGGGATCTAAACCCGATGAGGAAGTAAGTTGATGGAGAAGGAGCACCAGAGAGAGACAGGAAAGGAGAGTAAGTGAAATATGTATATTCAATTTAGGTTCAAATTTAATATTTATATATCTATATATATATATATATATATATATATATATATATATATATGTAAGGAATATATTAATTCAATACCAATTTTGGATCATTGGATATAACAAATCTATAATGTATTATTATTAATGTATTTATAATGTACATGCAATACACATAATATATACTTAATTTATGTGTATACTGAATAATATTCTTCATTTGCGGTTCTTTCTCCATTAATTAGAGAAAGAGAGAGAGAGAGAGGGAGGAGGAGAATTAAATATATTTTTAATTAATTCATAAATTTAATAAATATATATAATCTTCCCTCTCTCCTCTCTCTATCTCTCATTCTCCCCCTGTCTCTCGCTGTCTTTTTCTACCACTCATCAGTGCGTTTGTACATTTACACAAAAAAAAATGTATTTGATAACTGGTTTTCACCTCGATTCTCCGAGCATTCACTAAAAATGAAAACGAATTTTCATAACGAGTATACAGTGGGTAAAAAAAGTATTTGCATACCACGTGTTTTTCAAATTATCCTGCAAAATAAAATAAAATACTTTAGCATTTTTTTTTCCAAGAAAAATAAAATGTTCGAATAAAAATAAAATGCTAAAGCTTTTTATTTTTTTCCGTAAGATAATTTGAAAAACACGCTGTGTGCAAATACTTTTTCTACCCGCTGTATTTCAAATTCTATTAAAATGTACACGTACGAGAAACCAAAATGTTTACGATTTTTAGTAATTTTCTTGCAAAGTCCTAAAACTCATAAGCCCACTATTGAACCAACTAATTGCTCACTCCCGTAAGGAGTTCAAAGGGAAAATGTGAAAAGCGCGAAAAGTGTTCCAGTCACCAAGGCATGAGGATAGAAAAAAAAAGTTGTTCTTGGATTGGCAGCAATGGACATGAACGATGGGAACTGGATGGAGAAATTTAGTGGATCGCTTCTGTAAAAAAGGGTATGGAGTTTCGAATCGAATATCGAGTTTCACACGACAGTCGCGATCATGGATATTGCATATTATTTCCCATTGCACCCCCTTTGTCCGGCACTTTCGCGGTCTCCTCCTTCCCCCTCCCCCCTGCCGCCCTCGCTCACCATTGCTCGCGATAATATTGCATACGTGTTCAGGTATACGTACACAGAAGTATGTAATATACAGGGATAAAGCGAGCTAATATTGCTCTATCTAACCGATACGTGATCCAGAGCTCGTACGAGCCTTCTCCTGTGGCTATCGATACCGTTCGCGCATAATACATGCGTGCACACCGATATTTATCTGTGCAGGAACGAAAGGTGGATGCGTGTACTAAGTCACGCCTTGACGACACTATTGCAGGTCGACACATTTAGTATGTCGTCTTACTGGGATCTGGGTTGAACCGATTTCTCAGCAGATTTCACTTGTCACCGACACAGATCGCTGCATCCGGAAGATTTTCTCCGATTTTCGCTCAAATTTCCTTAATTATACTGCAGAGAACGGAAAACGATAATAATGCATTTCCGGGCTGCGCGCGCTGAGTGGCTCCGACAAAACAAATGGTGAAACATCGTATAAATAAAATAATTTCATTTTTGTTTATAATTATTGCTTATTTGTATATAATTATATGTGTATAATATACATTAATTATTTTGTCTATAAAATTATTTATAATGAATACTGAATTATTATGATTTGTCGTAATATTGGTATTGATAGTTAGGAAGAGAACGAATGCTAATCGTTTGTCTAGATCGATATTTTCTTACGGCCGCTGCAATGATAAAGTAAAAGTCTAGAAATGAAGGTTCTCAACACGTAGAAAATAAATCGAATGAGCTTTGTTAATATATTTGTGTAAATGTATTCTAACCATTCATTGATTATTTATAAATTCTTTTATTTAATTTCTCTAGAATAATTTCGAATACGATAATATATTTCAGTAATTTAAAAATAACAGTAACAATAAGAAAAACATATAACAATAATAAAATTAAATATCATACAATATGCCATAAAACTGTAATACACTATAAAAAAAAACGATATGAATTGTTTTATAGAATTAGATCCAGAGTATTCATAAATATGCGATAAATTTGCTAATAAAACTATCATTCAGCAATATTAAATAATGCACTAATATAATGTACGATTAAATTAATTGAAATCCTATAATACACTGAGTCAAATACTTAATCTCCATTTCTAGATGCTAATTTTACTGTATCACTGTCATTTCGACCATTTCACCAATAATTTCTCTGTGAGAAATTGTCCCACTGAAAAGCACGAATAATTGGCGAATCTTGTTTCAACACAGATCTCATTAAACCAGCTCTCGCCCGTAATTGCAGAGACTGAAATTGCCGCGATCGCGAACAGGCGACTGCACGCGTATCGATGAAATCAGTCTAGCATTATAATACACGCCATAAATTTATATATTTGTATACTCCAATTTGTAAATGCAACGCGACCTGAAAATTATTTTGATTCAAAACACAATCAAGGAGTTGATCGATTTGAGCTTAGTGTTTCTCCATTGCCACCTTTACGCCTACGCGCCTCATCCTCCATATATATGTATATATGAAAACAAAACTGTATTACTCCATACACTCCTGCATGGAAAATTCTTTTGTTGAGCAAATCTAACGTTGATTGAGAGAAGAACGTAACCAAAGCTTTCGAAAATATATGAAAATATAAATTTCGTACGTATAACATTCGATACGTGTTACTCGATTTTTCCTAGTCTTTCCATCATATATTTAGGAACATACATACATACACACACACATGCATTCCTTTTATATTGTGACATCGAGATAACTCAAAAACAAAAAAGAAAAACAAAAATCGTTCAAACACGTGTCAAACAGATTCGATGGGTGAGGAAATTGAGATAATTCGTTTTTCGGTTTGTGGACGCTCCTAGTGTGATTGCTGGGTTGATCGTATTTTTTTTTCTTCTAATGGGTAGGTTTTTATAGCGAAATCTCCTATGTAAATAAAAAGGCAATGGACTTCTGTTCAAAATATTTTTTTCATTCGATCATTGAGGACAGTTATCAGAACATCCAGTTGGACCGATGGCCAATACTGCGTAAATTTAACGGGTTCAAAGAGACCTTTCTCCATATAGATGTATACAGTGGGTAAAAAAAAGTATTTGTACACCACGTGTTTTTCGAACTTTTTATTTTTCTTCGAAAAAAAAATGCTAGAGTATTTTTTTCGCAGGATAATTTGAAAAACACGCGGTGTACAAGTACTTTTTTTACCCACTGTATATATATATATACAGTTTACCCACTGTGTATATATATATATATATATATATAGAGAGAGAGAGAGAGAGATATTGTGGGACGACAAAGCGCGGACGCGGAACCGCGATTGGAGTACCCATAACGTACACCTGCTCGCCGATAATCGACTGTACCAAGCCGAGCCTGTAACTAAAAATATTCATAACAGGCCATAATTAGTTAATTTCAAATTTTCTTGAGACAAAAAAGAAGCAACAAAAGAGCACGCCATTTTTTTCCACAAGAGCTCGTTAACTCGATTACCATCGAAAGTGAAAAACGTTAAAACATTGCGTTGTTTATTTTTATTCGAATAATGGAATTCATATCGCATTTTTAAAGTAAATTGTCGTTCTCCCATATAGCGTGGAGCCTTGTGGTAAGCCCTTAATCGATTAATAATTATGGCGGAAGGGATCGATAAGAGATGTCGATTTTAAGGGCAATCGTACAACATTTCGTGACTCGCGTGTCTCGAGTTAAATACCAGCGGTGTATGTGGGTGGCCTTGAGTTTATTATTCAAGAAAAGGCGGTGGTTCGTTATCAGCGCATAGTCATATATATATATATATATATACATATACTATGTGTGTCGCGACCAGCTGACATCTGGACGCGCTTGAGGAATTTCCTTCTCGCGTGTGCGTTCGTTTCATGCGGAATATGTGTTAGGCGTGTACTTTGGTTATTACAGTGGGTGAACAGGTATACCCTTATCCAACCTAGTTCTCGTAGCTCTCTCTCTCTCTCTCTCTCTCTCTCTCTCTCTCTCTCTCTCTCTCTCTCTCTCTCTATCTCTCTTTGACGGCCGAATAAAATTTATAAAATTTTATTCCACCGTCAAATAATATATATATGTCAGTGGGTATATTTAGCATACGACCGAACGTGATTGCAACGCAAATAAAAGTGTTAGAGCGTTCCGTTCCAATTTATCAGTGGAATACGCACGCACTACTGTTGGTATACGGCATCGCCAATGTATACGTACATACATATACTCTCGTACACCCACTCGATTTCTTCTCAGCTATTACGAGCATCGCCTCTAAAAAATAAGAACGAAGAAACAAAACAATACTCGATATCATATCGGGTAGACCTCACGCGGGAAAGTGCTTTCGTTTTTTGCGTCTCTCTCAAAATGTTACTTTACAAATCGAAAAAAGTAATTCTAAGTGGCGTTTCGGCCAGTTGAAACTCAGACACCTATTCGCATTAGAGTTGATCGTAAAAAAATAGTAGCTATTCTCGAGGGCTAATTAAGTGCGGTAGGATCCTTCCCGTGAGATCGTATGTAGCGAGTGTGAAATCGATAAATCGATAAGAACAAATGAGGCGATCGGGTTTCGTCTAATTTTTTTTTCCCGTACCATGGAATTGCACTCACATCGATGGCCACTTAATTTTTATGACGAGGCTTTCGCGAACGGGAACACGTACATTTTCGAGGGCCTCGAGCGGAAATGCTGCGAGTCCTCTTCATTTTATATACCGAGAGATGAAAATCGTCTATCCGTTCGCGTATAGATCGCGCTTTTTAATATGATTCGAGTCGTAACCTCTACTTGCTGCAGTCAGACTTCTCTCTGCCGTATTTATATGCATTATATTCATTTACTTAAAAATCTATAGTAGTATATAGTACTACTATATATAATTATAGTAATAGTGCGTATACATGTATGGGTGTACTATTAGTTCAATTATATTTGTGTGTGTACATAAGTATATGGGGAGGCTGCATATGGAGCCGCCCGCTGGCAATAGTTGGCGTTAGGTACACTGTTTTTTCGAATGGAAAGTTGGCAACACAAACGATGACAGATAGAGCCCCGTTGAGGTATTCCTTTCACGAACCCGAATATTTAACAATCAACTGATTTTAGTCTACAATTAAGTAAAAATACATTCTAGTATTCTCGTAAAATATCAAGTCAAGTTACCGAACTTTTGACAAAAAATTACGACTTTAAAAATCATCTAATCTATGCAGCACTTTATGGAGATGAAATGCTGGGTATATTTCGATCTGATAATTTGTATACTAAATAACTCTTGATGCCTGATATAAACTGCTATAAACATATAAAAATTCTAAAAATTCCATATCGACAATAAAAACGGGTGGTCACAAAATGTTAAAAGAAAATATTAATGATAAAACTTAATGTGACCAGCAGAAGAATTTTCGTAACTGTCACTTTTCAGAGAACATGTAAAAATGTCTGAATCTACAAAATATAGGCGAAATTTTTCATTCTAGTTCATCGTCGAGTATAATAATTGATTGTAACTTATTTTTATCAAGCGTCCCTGGAATCTACTAATGATTCAAAAGGACCCTGGCTTATGCACCCACAAAACATGGCCCACTGCGAAACGAATACCTTAAGGTATTACTGGATGGACCGTCGGGCAAAAAGTTCGTCCAAAATGGGTGAAACGTGGATTTACAAGTCTAGATCATGCCGTACGTGTTAAGCCTTAAAAATAGCTAATTTAATAATATATTAACACTTAGAAATGTTAATTTTCCATGTTCAATAATAATTGAAGTTCGACGATATTGGCGTATGCTTGACTGAGATTTTGTCAGTGTCTGTACATCTGTTTCAACTGTAAAAAAAAAAAAAATTCGCAACTTTTAAATTAAATGAATACGTTCAGATGATCTTATTATTATCAATAATTATCCAAAAACTCAATATATATTGAGTTTTCCAATGATTGTTATTAATTCATCGTTAAAAAAGGCGATCATTGATCCTAAATTGTGATGATATAATGTTTTCAGAATTTACGGCGATTTCGTTCCATTCGTTTTGCAACCATTACCGTCTGCAGAAGCTGTTTTCCCATAAGCGACCATGTTAAATTCATATGTTTATAACTGCTAAATTATTTAGTGAAAACTTCTAAAATAATTAATGTAATATTCTACCAAGAACTATCATTCCTCAAATTTTCAAGAATTTTGGCGATTTTTTATACTCATCCAGTAATACATCAAAACGCCATAAGTGACATTTGTGTGGCGCCTTAACATAAGTTATTTTGATTGTGTTCCCAATGGAAAGTTGTACTCCAAACAAGTCACATTCATGGAAAGTTATGTTCTATTATTTGCTTACAAAGAAATCGGTTGCGGCAACGCATCGTTTGCTACAGAAAGTCTATGCCGAACATGTTCCATCGAGTACAATGTGCGAAGAGTGGTTTAGCCGCTTCCAAAGTGGTGATACCCTATGGACTACAAGGACCGCTAAAAACTACCTAAACGAGAGGTGTCGTGTATTGCGAGCGGCTGGACCCAATGGAACCATTGGAAACAATGACTGGGGATCATTATTGACTGTGGCTGATGCGTTTGAAGCGAGCTCGGCACGAGAAGAGGCCTGAATGGGAGAATCGCTATGACAAGTTGATGTTGCAGCACGACAACGCTAAACCGTAAGTTGCTCAACCGGTTAAGAAGTACTTATCAGGAGTAAACTGGGAAATCCTACCTCACCTGCCACATTCCCGGGACATTGCTTCCTCCGAATACCATTTGTTCCGACCGATGCATTTAGCGCTTACGGCTCGTCTCCTCACCCCATACGAAGGAGCCGAAAAATGGCTAGATGACTGGTTTGCCTTTAAAGAACCCGAATTTTTTCGGCGTGGAATCCAATTGTTGGCCGAAAGATGGGCCAAAATTGTCTGTTCCGATAGGCAATAGTTTGAATAAAGCTAGCTTGTCCGCTTACCACTGAATCACTTTGCTCGTACCGCCTGCCTTCTACGTATCCGCCATAAATGCTTTGCGTTCAAATAATGAGTTCCCAATGCAAATGGACAGCTCGATTTTGCTGAGCGTCAGATTCAACTTAGTAGCAAAACACTACGTTGCAGTGACCAAAAATCGACAGTAAAAGACTTTCGAGTGTCACGGCTATGAGTTGTATCTGTTTAGAATCCTCATAAAGTCGATCAATTTCCCCACTACAGGAACAAGTTTCGGTAGAACATTTTTCTTTCTAAATCAATGATGAAAACCTAGGGAACAAAATTATGATCCAAAAAATTATTACAAATTCGTTTTATTCTAAGAACTCATGATGTCAATTATGAAGACTATATTTTCATGTAAAAGCCACGTCATCAGGCTACATCTTTTAAAAAAAAGTAACCCGCATATGGTAAGTCGTTTTTTTAATTAATTTTTTTGGACAACTGGGAAACGATTTTTCAAGAATATTGAAAAAAAATCAGAGCTTTGGAATTGTTAAGAAATGGACCAATCTGTATATGATCTGTTTGGTTGGAAATGATCTTGACTACCACCCCAACTTCGTTTGTTCGACGACTTTTGCCCCACCCTGTATGTTCGTGTACAATTATTATAATTATGCCTAGTGTAAACAAAAATAAAACATGTTCAACTTTTCCGTACGGAAAAACGTATGTATATATACTTGTTGGATAAATCATGAAAAAAATGCAAGTCCTCATCGCTGCAGCGTTCCAAGTTTTGTCGAGCTCTTTTACAAAAACTCTGCGATCCGATACGAAATTTATTGGCACATTGCATATACGAGAAACATGCATGCACATACATATAGGCATTATGGGATGAAGCCCTCGGGTGTCATTCATGGTACGCGCGCGTAGCAAATACCTATATGTTACATCAGCTTACGGTATATAGGAAGGAGCAACGTTTTGTCGCGAATCCAGGATATTTATTCCAACGAAGCGCATCAAAGCGCATTCTCTCACGTCGTTGCGATATACGTTTCACGTGAATTACAATTCAACTCCTCTTTGTGAAACGCACACGAGTATAAAACGTCTCTAGGGGATATTTTTTGCCCCGGTGTTCCTTCGGCGGCTATGTCAAATCTTGGAAAAAAAAATCCATGATAGAAGAAAGGAATTGTTCGGAGAAAATGTTTGCATTAATGGGGAACTCAACTGCGGTGGAGATATATTGCGAATGCAACGCAAATTGACAGTGTCGATTTTTACAGAACTCAGGGAAAAAATGAAACATCCTGTGGTTCTCTTTATTGATAGTGAAATATTTAATAGTTAAAAAAAAGACTCATTTTTTTGTTGGATATCATTTTTGTTTGCATATTTGTACGAAAGCTTGTTGACTGGTGCGACAAAAATAAATGTTGCTCGTCACTTGCTGCAAGATCCGAGACTTCCGGAAGCAGCCCTTTTTTGTTTTTTTTTTTCGTAATTCAGATCAAATATTACGAATGAATGGCGTGGCTGAATGAAACGATTAGAAATTAAATCCGAGTCTGTTCAAGTCTGGAGCAACGGGACGACGAATCAAGAACGAAAATCTTTCAAGGGCAGGTGGCCAGATAGACATCGAGGGTTCTATTGAAATGTATTCGTATAGAATCAATTCGGTTGAGCGGTCAATGAGTTTCCCAGCTAGAGACGTTCTCAAGGCTGCCTTGTCAGTTCGGAGACTTGGAGAGACAGGCATACATTTTTTCGCTCTCATATTTCACTGGAGCGCCTGTTAACTTCTTTTTTTCTTCATATTTCTATATTTTTTATGCATTTCTGTTTCTCGTCGTGTCCACATGGTCATTACGTCACATGTCGCAGTCGAGAGAACAGGGGAAGTAGGTGTATATTGCAAATATGCCTTTTTCTATTTCGTGCTATCGCTATATTGCCACTCTACCCAAATACACTTCGTCAAACGATATCTGCATGTACAACGAGGATATAATACAGTTCAGTGAGCCAAGAAAAATGCGAAAAAAACACACACTTCTCCGTATTTTCTGTTCCCGGCACGTAAAAAAATCGACATTTGTTTCGCGACAAGTGGACAAAAACGATACTGTCATTTTTCCAATACCGTGCCACTGGGAATCCCTACGATTTTGTCTTGCTCGTCCGTCACAGCAGAGTGACCCATATTATAATTACAACCCAAGAAGCAACGGAGCCGTATCTCAATATTGCCTTATACTTGAAAGCTTTTCTACGCCGTACCCTTTCTACCGCCGCATTCATAATAACAAAAATAAGCCAAAGCACATATTTAGTTACCATCGTAAGGTGGAAAATGCTCTGTGTTTCTTTGGGCTTGTTTTAATTCGCTTGGGAAATTGTGGACGGTAAGAATTTGTACTCACGCATTTTGTACTCAGCTTCCAGCGAGGCGACTCTTGCGGTCGAGATATATATATATATATATATATATATATATATATATATATATATACGTGTCTGCGTCTCCGCACGTGGATTCAAGAATTCTTAACTACTTTGATGATGTAACGGTATATGCACGAATATCTACGTAATCCCCGGGAGACAGAGACAGTAGCAGACAGAGACATAAATACATGTATATATATGTATATAGAAGAGAGAGAGAGAGAGAGAGAGAGAGAGAGAGAGAGAGAGAGAGAGAGAGAGAGAGAGAGAGAGAGAGAGAGAGAGAGAGAGAGAGAGATCTGGAAATGGAAGTTACGACATCATGTGGTCGTACAAGGTATACATATTCACGGTCAAGCTCTCTCAGGTCATCTCTCACAATCCCGTCCTATGCGAGGACTATGCACTCTCAGATGCCTGTGCAGTGAATATGTAGGAAGAACCACCGCAACGTGACCGGATTCCGTTCGTGAAAAGCTGATAGGCGAAGCAGCGGATTCTCTGCTTACTTCTCTCTCTTTCTCGCTCTCTCTCTCTCTCTCTCTCTCTCTCTCTCTCTCTCTCTCTCTCTCTCTCTCTCTCTCTCTCCCCTCTCCTTCTCCCTACACGGCTATGTGATATCTTTATGATACCGACTGTATATCGCTACTCTCTCTTACTCTCCATGTCCCTGGTGTCCTCGTCGAACCTGATAATGCACTCTGATAACGTGATTTTATTGCGTTCTCTCGGGCTCCTCTCCCAACGCGAAATGTCGCAGAGGCCCGCGGGCATCACTCGTAACGAGGATCTCACTTCCGGTGCGGCGATTATATTCGCGTGCACGAAAATTAACAAGCCCGAGACGCACGGGAATTTTCCATCGCCGATATAGTCACCTCAATCTCATATACACGAGAATTCCACCCTCCCATACTCTCTCTCTCTCTCTCTCTCTCTCTCTCTCTCTCTCTCTCTCTCTGTCTCTCACTCTCTCTCTCTCTTTTATGCTCCTTCCAAATCCAGCGGGAGGATCTTTCCGCAAGGAAAATCCACCCAGAGCACATGAAATTCACTATTCACTCTTACGGAAGTCGAGGCAGCGGAGATTTATCCCTCTTCTTTGCTCCCTCACAGCCTCACGCTCCCCTCAGCAAGACACTGTGTCAGGGATGGCCTCTCGCAGACTCTCGAGTTCCGGACCAAATCCGGGGATTCAAAATAATCCGGGAAATGCTATGTTTCATGTGTTCACTGTCACAGTGCACGAGAATGCATGCACATACATGTTCATAAATTGTGCGGAAGTCAAAAGCCGGTACACACGTGTATATATGCGTATATATACAGATATACAAACACACACATATATATATATATATATTAGACTGGCCCCAAAAAAAACTCCCCGATTCGGGCTCTCGCCCCTTGAAATATTACACGATAATGAAACAAAGAAGCTCGTGAAAGGTGCAGCCTGTAGGTTAATTCTAACAGGTGACTCATGAGATTTTTTATTCTTCATTTGATTTACACGTAGAAAATTCAATTCTGCTTTTCAGATACGGCGAATTCTCAAAAAATACGATGAATGGGCGTCAAAATTCCGTCGACGAGGTTCCTTTATAGTCAATGAAGTTGTACATATGTTTTTACCAATGCATTGTGGATAATTATTACAGATACAGTTGTGGATAGTATGTTTCAAGATTTTACACTTAAAAACGGCTTCATTATTCTATAACTCATGTGTCAACTTTATGTCCATATACTTTTTATCTGGATGCTTGTCTTGTCGGTATGGCAGGATGTAGTCATTACAGTGCCGGAGTAATAATATGTTAGGCCCCGGTCACTCTGATTACCCCCAGGCACACTTTTATTTACGCCGTCACTGTGGCTTCTCCACTTTCACCGACAATGGTGAGCAGCGAACCTGACGTGAAAAGCTGGAACTACGACCTGCGTAGCATAAGACGGCAATATGGCCGTAACCGTGAGTTGACGTCGCCGATCGTGGTTGTCGGATTTCGTCCTCGTCTTTCAACAAAATAACTTCAAAAATATTTTAAACGGTGCAGTGAAGTGATACGAATGGCCCTCTGGTGCGTGGTATATGTGAGTGAAATTTATAATAATATAATTCTCTCAGCTGGTGAGAATGTGTTATGGCGAACGACGAGTCACCTTCGATTTTCGATCATTTACCCTGCTGAAAAAGAAAATTTGACACGGCGAGTGAGACCAGAGCGCCATTCTTACCAATCAAACAAATTAATTTTCTGTATTTAATCATTCATTACGATTGTATTTTCGGCACAATTCGACATCCACGATTTTTAGTTCCATTATTTGCCATTTGGCGCTTTGTATGCCCTCGCTCAATGTGAAAAGAGAACTTTATAGCACAAGAAATAATGTTCAATTATATCGAAATTTGAAGCGGCAGATTGTACTGACAGGCATTTTGATCAACAAGTTTCGAAGATCGAAAAGAAAGGATGCATGGTTACAAAGGCTTTGATTTGGGGTTATAAATCCGTTTACTATATATAATAATCCCACTGATTGGTCCAGACCACTCATTGATTGTATCTATCGAGAATGGTTAGCATTGGAAAAGAAAACGTTAACTTATGACGCGTAAATCAAATGGAGAATACAAAAACCTCATGAGTCACCTGTTAGAATTAATCTACAGGCTGCTTCTTTTGCGAGCTTCTCTGTTTCATTATCGAGTAATATTTCAAAGTATGAGAGCCCGAATCGGAAAGTTTTTTTTTTGGGCCAGTCTAATATATACAGGGTGAGGCACAAGTCGAGGGTCATCACTTCGAGCATCTTCTGTAGAGAGACCCAAACCAAGGTTATTGGATCCTTTGAAAGTGATTATTCCGATATTTTTCGATTTTTCGACTATTTTCATACTTTGCGTGACTAGAATGACCTTGTGTTGTAGGTCGCTGAATTCGTCTTAAAATCGGTAATAATGTCATCGAAAAAAAAATACATGGTTCCATTTAAAAAAGTGAAGTTGACCTTGACGTAGCTTCAGCGCCTCCACCGATAAAAAAATAGGGTGGTCCAGTATGACGGCCTTCTTGAACACTGAAACTTTTGTCTGAAACATTTTTGGATATGATCAATAGTTTGAGTGCTATTGCTCTGTAACACTTTATGTGCCTCACCCTGCATATATAATCTGCTTTTATATGCATTAGGACCGAATGAGAGGATTATCGATTGAATGCGCAAATGATAAAATTATTTACTGCACAGCGAGCACTCTTACTTTTAAAACTTGAAAATTATTCCGAAAAAAAACGTGCACCGCGGGTAAGATAAAATAATATTGCCCTTCCGACGCAAAGATCTCCCTGAGAACTCAGCGTGCCTTTTAATTACTTCAGCCCATGAAAAAGATTGCGGCCTGGATTTGTTTGGGTTCTTGCTCTTTTTTCTCCAAAGTACGTTACACACGTACATGTGTACGGTACCTTGCTGTGTACATGCACAGCGTCGTACACAGCACGATATCGAATTCTTCTTTTCTTTTTTATTTCCTTAAACGTGCGATTCACTTGGCAGAACTCGAGAGATACGATATTATTCGTGACGCGCTTGGGATCTGCTACATTGTCGTACATACACACACACACACACCTCCACGTGTGATGGTTTCCTCGACTCACTTGACGTTACGTTCCGCGTGACAAATATTTTCTCACCTTGACATCGTTCACCACCAATTTTCAAGCGTGTAATCCGTAGCCATTATAAAAAAAGATAACTCGTAGGAGATTTCGTTGAAATGTTTGTCGTTGTAAATTCACCATTGCGCGATTATTAGAATAACACTTGGAACGACTGAATGGGTAAATTATTGGAGCTGGTCCAGCGATAAGCGCGTTGAAAAAGTTTTTTTTATTTAATTTTAGCCGCACGGCAATTTGAAAATATCGTTGTTTGGATGAATCGTACATTCTTTTCATTCAAATACGATGAGACGCGAGAGATTTCGACGTGGGCCAGGATTATATAGTCAACATTGATTATCACGAGTCCACGTGATTTTTATGTCTGTGTAATGAGCGGCTAAGCCTCATCGCTAACACCTTAAAAGTAGAGAGAGTCGGTGTGATTGCTTGAAAACTTTTGAACCAGAAAGAACGATATTTTTAAATTTCATACTTTATTCGAATTTTCATATTAAATAAATTATTATCGTAAACGATTTATATGTTTTTGATTTTTTTATCATAAATTTATGAATTTCATGTACAATTTTCAATGTAATGAGGGAGATCTGATATACTTCATATTCATGATAATGAAATGGGATCTAATAAATCCTTGAAATTATAGAAGCCAAAGCTTTTCGACTAGAAGAAATATTTATTTCTGACGGACTGCCACACATCAAGTCTCTTTCTCATGTTTACTCATAAAATCACGAAAACAAAGTGTGAGTAAAATACCAGCGCTTGATCCTCCTCTCTGAACCCAAGTGAGTGACCAAGTGAATACCACTTATAGCGCGGGCACCAAAAAAGCTCAAATTTTCAACCGACAGTATTCAGTTTCCGCACATGGAAAATATTCCGTCACAGTGGTGGAGTCCATCATCCTAGAATGTCTGTAAGATCACTCTTGTGCGTTATCCAACTAGTTTATCGGTATAGTACGAAAAAAAAAGAACAACATTGACGTTTCTCGGTTAATTCCCAGGGGATCGTTGTACGCGTTTACATGAATTCGAATGGGAATAATGATAGAACGGGACGAGCAATCAGCGGTACAGCGATTTGGTAGCGAAACACGATGCTCGTTTGAGCTGGCATCATCGTTGGCGTGGAAAAAGCTAGTACGATCAATTGGATCGACGGGAAAAAAATAAAGGTGTACGGGTGAGTCGAACCGTGTCGTGGGTGCCAGGTGTGCGCGTGTGTGTGTCAGGTGTGCGCGTGTGTGTGTATAAATATGTATATATATAAGGGTATCTTTGTATACACGGACTCGCATAAACGATGAGAGAGCTGGAAGAGTTTCGCGTGCCCCGTTGAAGCGTTCTCATCAGCGTGGAGAGCGGACAGAATTGGATCGTTTCTGTCCCTGGTTCTGTTTCTCCCTCTCTCTCTCTCTCTCTATCT